>MU227035.1:1053919-1112322 GCA_018584345.1 Thuja plicata
CCCATTCTGTTCAGCCTATCAATCACCATGCTTAGATCCAATGCCATTTGACGGATATCAAGCATAACTCCTCACATCTACAATCATAGCTCTGCCACTGCATCATCTATATGAAGAGTCTTCTCTAGTTTCTTATGAATGCCTGGAAATTATGATTCCCAATCATTCTTCTGCTTGAAAAAGATCATCAATAGGAGCACATTGTCCTTGCCAGGTTGGGATCTATAACCTACCCAAAATGAGAAGACCTTCAGATAACCCATACGGCTTAAAGAAGGAAAGGCAGTGGCAGGGAAACCCGGCAAGAACTTCCTACCTAAGGAAGACCTAGACCTAGACTCAAATAAGACCAGACATGATTTACTCTGATATTGACAAAAAAATGATGGGTGACTGAAAGTCAGGCAACATGTTCAAATAGAGGTACATTATGATCAAATATAGCCACAAGGTAATCCTGATGTTTCTTTAGTAAATGTTGTTGGAGATTTGATTCTGAGCAATTGATTGATTGTATGTTTGTCATTGATGACAACATAAAATACATAGTAGTAATTCTGTATGTACTTATCAGAATGATGACATGAAGACTTGCATGGTTAGATACATGTTGTTGGCATTTTTATTATGTTATGTTCATACACGCAGATCCAGATATGATGTTTTAGTCAAGTTGTGTAATTCTGTTATTGGCAGTTACAGTTCTGGAAGAGCATCTATTCAGAGCCGACGTATGTAACATGTTTCTTGAGTTGCGCCTATCTTCAGGATATGCATGTGTATATTCATGATTAGTTATGAGTTTATGATATTCATCTAAAGGCACCAAACGTGTTTCAATAATATTGCAAAGTTAGAGTTAATTTGGTGAGGCCAACTTAGTGAAGCGTCGCGTCTATTCAGTTTATACTTGCGCAGTTGTAATTATGCTTGCGTACTTAGTAGAGCTAACAAGGATGTTATGAAGAGTTGTCTTATAGGTCCCATGATGTCATACTTTGAGAAAGATACTTATAGCAAGTCAATTGTGATACGCCAAGTGTGAATGATACGAAAAGAGAAGAAAGATGTACAGAGCAGATTATCAGAGTTGGTTCATTCATCAAGAGTCTATGTGAAGAAGAAGTGACAAATTGTAATACACTGGAACTGATCAAGATAGCAGGTCTACTCTATAGTTCATCATCAAATATAGTGCATATATGTTATACAGACAGTTGTAGCCTTCACCATCAAGCAGTGAGCTTTTGGACAGTGAGTCCACCACCCCTAATAGGGTTATTTGTAAAAGACTCCTAACAGGGTCCGACCCTTAACCAGGTCACTATACTTATTGCATTGTAAAGTACAACTCCTAACAGGGTTGAAATATCATCTAATAGGGATTACTATAGACAAGTATAGTTCATTGTGGGTGCTAATTCCCACCAAGGTTTTTACCATTTGGTTTCCCCGTAATCAAATTGTGTGTTGTGTACTATGTTATCTGATTAAGCATTTACTTTGTTGTATTATGAAGTTAAAGAAGAAAAGAATTAAATTTATTGATAACTAATTCACCCCCCCTCTCAGTTATCCTTTGGGACTATTCTAACAAATGTTAATGATGATGAAGTTGTTTTAGCAATGAATTTTGATCCAAATCAAGTATGGAGACCTATAGCAGCAGGTACAAGGTCAAAAATCAAGGCTACAAATGATTGACAACAAGCTAAAAAGATACAGTAGCCTATTGTTATGCCAAAACAACAGACTAATAAAGTCAAATAGCAAGTACAAGATCAGAAAATAGCAGATCAGCAACCACAATCAGCAAAGGAGCTTGTTGTTCCAAAATAGCAGTAGAAGGTTATTGTGCAAAATTTTAATATTATTGATCATTTAAATAAGACACATGTTCCTTTATCCATGTGGGATGTTTTGGCACTTTCAGGCCAAAAGGATATATTACAGGAAGCATTGCAATCACTTTCATTATCTGATGATGTTTTGTCACAATAAACTCCTAAGGTTCTAATGGATGCAAATGCCAATACATTCCAGCAACCATCTAAGATGGTTAAACCTCCACCATTCTATGTTACCATCATAATAGGAGAGCACTTAGTTCATAATTGTATGATTGATCCTGGAGCTACTAGCTCAGTTATGCCAAAGAAGATTGTAGACCAGATAGGCCTTAAGTATAAGCCACTTGAAAAAGGGGTAGTTTAGTTAGATGGGACATTCGTTGCAAATGTTGGAATTATAAGGAATTTAGAATTAACTTTGCATGCTTGTCCTAGTTTTTCAGTACCTATGGATGTCTATATCATTGATTTGCCTCCTAATTTCTGTAGTTGTCTATCATGAGACTTCACTACCAAAATAGGAGGTTATTTATTTGCAGATTGGTCTCACATGCTTTTTTGCACTAGGTATGGTACTAAGGTTACTATTCCTTTAGAACCTATTGCAAAATTGTGTGTTGAATAACATATTGCTGGTGCTGAAAATGAATCAGCAGCTGTGTTATTTGATCAAGAAGAGATATCATCCATTTGTGAGTTTCAAAAACAAATAAACGATGTTCCTGATATTTTGTTAGGTAAATGGGCTACTGAAAATGTTAAAATTTTAGATAAACAGATTGAGGAGCTAAGTTTGGGCAACTATGTCATTCATGAGATTACAAATTTCTTGCCAAATGTTGTAAAAAGTGCAGATTTAATTTCTGAACAACAATCTAATGATGTTTGGAAGTTTTTTTTTATGGTTCATGCAACAAGATAGGTGCAGGAGGAGGTTGTATGCTGATTTAACCAGCAAATGAAAGGTATTATGCATCTTACAGATTTACTTTCATCTGTACTATTAATGTTTTTGAATATGAAGCCCTTGTTAATGGATTAAAGTGGGTTATTAAAAGAGGTATCAGTTCTTTACAATTTTTTGGTGATTCAGAACTAATTGTAAATCAAGTTAGAAATATCCATACAACTAAAAATGATCTATTGAACAATTATAAGCATCTTGTATGGGATTTAATTGAAGGTTTCGAGGCTTTTAATATGCAATTTGTACCTAGAAATCAGAATAAACTTGTTGATAGACTTTTTGTTGGTGCGCAATATGATATTCCAACTGAAATCAGCAATAATAAGGGACTAAACTATGTAAAAGTGATTGTTAGACCCGTTGTACCTAATAATGTTGATAGTTGGCAAGTTTTTGAATCTGATCAACATATTGTTAATTTTTTAAGAGAAGAAGCTGAGTTTGCACAACCAAACCAACAAAAATTGCAGGATCAATGTGAGGATTAGATCATCCAGTTAAGGACAAATAAGCTACCCAAAGGTCTTGTAACCTTAGAATCAATGTTTGGCACTAATGATCAATTTAAAAAGGATAAATCTAGCTTGATGATTAAAGAAGAACATTATGAAGAAATTGCAGTCGCAAAGGATAAAGTGTTAAAACTTGGGAAGGTATGTACACCTGTAGAGCATCAAACCTTTGTTAATTTATGCAATGAATTTCATGATATTATTGCTTGGAATTATTTGGATTTAAAAGGATTTGATCCTAGTATTTCTCAGCATACCATTGAGTTAGAACTAGGAGCAAAAATAGTTAGGCAAAAACATAGGCCAATAAATCCTAAATTAGAGCCTCTTATGATTAAGGAATTGAATAAACTGATTGAGAGTAATATTATATTCCCAATCAACCATACTTCTTGGGTATCCAATTTGGTTCCAGTTAGAAAGAAGAATGGAGAAATCAGATTGTGTGTTGATTTATGTGACTTGAATAGAGCTTCATTGAAGGATAGACATCCTTTGCCTTCAATGGAGCAGATTTTGCAGGTTGTTTCAGGATCGTAACAGTTTTCACTGCTTGATGGTTTCTCTGGTTATAACCAGATTTTGGTAAAGGAAGAAAACATATTTAAAACAACATTTACTACCAAATGGGGAACTATGGCTTACCAGAAGATGACATTTGGTTTATCTAATGCAGGTGCAGCCTATCAGAAGGCTATGGATAAGGCCTTCATAAACTTAATATTTTTGGAAATAATGGAATGGTGTACTGAGAGGGGAGGGTTGAATCAATACCCTCAAAAATGTTATCAATTAACCTTTGTCTTTTTGTAATAAATACATTGTATTACCAACCATTTTCTATTCTATCTTTTTGTATGTAATATCAATTCATAAACTAATTAGCATGTAAATATTCATAGAAACATTCATGAAATGTATAGACACATGACACAAGATTTGGTAATGCAGAAAACCCCTGTTAGAAGATAAAAACTGTGGTGGGGATGAAACCCACAAAGCTTCACTATCTACAGAATGGAATGGGCCGATTAAGGCTTACAATTTTGATTACTTCTGATGATCTACCCTATTAGGAGTATTATATAGAGACTGATTAAGGTCCACTATATTAAGAGCTTTAGCAACACTATTTAGTGTGCACTCGGTTAAGATATTTACAAAGGATTGTTAAATCTGCCTTTCTTGGAAGGATTTCTTCTATTTTCTACACTTGTTAGAATGTAGACAAAAATATTTGGTGACTTGAGTGTATGCAATCTAGAATTGCTGATTACAAATCCATTAAATTCACATGTATAATGCGTCACCTATTGTGATTGATTAATACCTCTGTTTCTCGGTAGCCTTGAATCTAGTTCTTGATAACCTAATTCATCTTTCGTTGTTCTTGCTTAAAACTCTCAGTCTGATCCATAGATGTGCTCCTTGGATACTATCATCCTCACATCCATATGAAATGAATGATTACACATCTATTTATACAATAGATTGACCTAATTCAGTTTTACGTATTAAAAAGATAACTCTATGATCAAAGGTTTACAACTTGACCTTGATCTCCTAGTGTGCATGTTTTCAATCAGTTAGATTGATTAAAACAATTACAATTACTTTTCTTGTCCCTCAAGAAATGGTTTTAAATCAAATCAAAATACTAAATATAAAACATAAGTGTTTTATCTAACGTGGAAGTCAGATCCACATTTTTCAGGATATAACTGACTTTTGGTGACTGATGCACGGGTTGCTCTATTTTCAGTCTTTTGATGTTCCTTCTGTGAATTCTCCATCGGGTTCCCTTGCTCTTTTGGGTTCCTCTCTTGTCTTCTCTTTCATTTTATAGTGTAATCTGCTCATCGGGTTCCTTTGTCAGGTTCCACTTCATCATTTTCGGGTTGCACTTGTAAACTGTGTCATCAGTTTACACAATTATCTATTTTATCGGGTTTCTCTATACTTGGTACTTTTGGTGACCTTTGTTATATGTACTTTTAGTTTGTACTGAAAGCTTGTCTTTCAGTGTAGGTGTTACCGATGGTTCAGAAAATGTTTTCCATTTGCATACTAATGGAAAAATGTGTCATCAATCTCCCCCTTTGACATTAGTATCAAAAACTGATATGTGTAAAAATACTAAACTATGTAGTATGTATACCATGTGTTTACCTTGTCATTTATGACACCCTCTATGTATATGTCAGTATAGTATATGTATGTACATGTAAACTTGCCTTTATACTATACTCCCTTTTCACCTTATCTTCATATCGTTTTCCCTTTTGTATTATATCATTCTCCCCCTTTTTACTACTGTACATATCATTTTTCCCCTTTTTTGATAGTAAGGGAAAAGGTGTATACTTACAACTTATCAAAAATATGGGAATGGGAATTTCAAATCTTCCATCATTTTCTCCCATTTCTCCTTGAGATGTTCAAGTGTCATATGCTCCAGTGTGATTCAGGCATGCATATCATAGATGTTGTCTGCTATAGACACCTCTGGGGTGGCAATTAATTGTCTTGTCGAAGTCATGTACTATTGTAGAAGTGTAAGATTTGGTAGCATTAGAGCCTGTAGCTCGGTAACCTCATCTCTAAACTTGGTTTCTTCCTCTATAATTTCGTGTCTCAACCTTTTAGATTTCATAATATTTTCAAAATGCATCTTGATTGCATTGTCATTTGTGGTTAGATTATGTGCACTTCTATTTAGATCAGAATCTATTTGTGCAATCTTATCACTATTTTACTTAGTGACTTTCTCTAAAGTGCACAACTTTTTTATTAAGGCAATAGCTTTAGAAATTATTGGATCTAATTCATTTGTAAGTTCTGAGAGCTTTACCTTGTTCTCTTCCACTTCTTGGCTGATCTTTTCTGTCAATTTGTATTGATATTTTTGTTCTTCTTGTTCTTCAATTGCTTTTTCTACATCCACATTTTGAGATGTGATGGCCTCGCTTAGAATGGCAAGTTGATCCAGAATGGAGGCATTTTGATCAACGTCTATGTTAGGAACTAGCTATGTCAAAATATCCCTTGTATTTTCTAACACTAGGGATTCTTTGTGCTCTATCCTTAGCTTTTCTTGCATATCTTTCCTTTGACATATTTCTCCATACTCTTGGAGAGATTCAAAATCTAATGTAGAAGGATCACACTTAGGTATCTCAATGATTTCATCAAGTGTTACCTGCAGTTTGTTCTTCTTGGTCTTCTTCTTCTTCTTGGATGCTGAGTGGGAAGCACTTGAATGTAGAACCAAAGAAAGATCCTTTGCTTTGTTAGATGCGCTTGATGAAGGCTTTTGTGGTGTTGTGTCTTTTGCCTGCTGCTATGTATCTGCCTATTGGTTGGGAGTGGAAATCTCCACATCAACCTTCAGTTTATTTGTAGCATGTCCTTCTGTATCCTTAGGAGTGTCATCTTCTTTCTTTTCTTCTTCACCTTTTTCTTTCTGTCCTTCATATGTTTCTTGTTGTGCTCCATCTATAACATTTTGGTCATCAGTTGTATCTTTTTGTTCATCATTACCCTTATCATCGAGTATGCTTGCATCCTTGTTGGGTGAGTTCTCCTTCTCTGAGATAATATTGATAGCTTGTATCAACAGTGGTTTTGTCCTGGTGTGTCTGCTTGAGCAGTGTCTATAGTTGTGTCATGTTCGTTGGTTTGGTCTAGAACAACAGTGACATCTTCATCTTTTTGTACCTTATCTGCAGGATCTCCTCCGGTAATATCAATGATAGTATTATCAGGCCATGTTTCATTTATAGTGTCCATATCCTTGTTTGTTGTTGTGTTTAATGCTTCTTCATTAACATCCTCATCAGTTATAAGAACATGTTTGGGGCTCGATTTAGCTTGATCTTCTTCATTGTGTGGCTTGTTGATAAGTGCTATCTGTGGCTCAGGACTTGTGTCCTTTTTAGGTACATCAAGTATCTTTCTCCATTCATCCTCACTTTTTCTTTCAAGATCAATTAGATGTCCTTGTAGCACTTTGTAGGCTCTTAAATTTAGTGAGAACCTTTTGGAATATTTCTTCATCATTTCTTCAATCTCTTCCATCTTAGATTCAGGTGGCATGACTGAAACTAGGGCTCTTTCCCTTATTTGTTTCTCTTCCTTGAGTGAATATGTCCACCTTGTCAACAATCTATTCATAATTTATATAGGCATTTTGTCTACAAATTGTATTGGTACATATTTTAATATGCTCATCATTGTGATAATTGCCTCCGCTAACTTATTTTGATCCTCAAGATCCAATGTTAGCCAATTCTTAATCTTATGGTCTGTGATTGAACCTGACTTAATAATTGATGCACAAACCTCATCAATGGTGGTAGGGAGTTTATTCTTAATAGGTTTTTCATCCTATTCAATGTCCTTTATGTCTTCCTTAGTTTTGAGGAACTTTCTTCTTTTTGTTGGTGCATTTTTCCCTATTTGTGGCTTCCTTTTGTATGTCCTTACTTGACCTTTCTTGATCGGTGAAGGACTTGCATCCTTTGATGTCTGACTTCTGGTCCTAGATGTAGCAGTACTCCTAGGTTTCTTTGTTGCTATTGGTGGTGGCATATCAAACTCTGTGGATTCTGAGTCACTCACCTTCTCAGCTTCACTGATGGGTGACTGACCCTCAGTTTATTCTGTCTGTTATGTTTCCTCTTCATTTACCGAAAAAAATTTCTACAAATTCTTAACCATTTTCTCTTTCTTTCTATCAATCTTCTTCACAACTAAGCCAGTTTTTATCCTTTCCTTGACTTCCTCATAAGTTCCAAACTTAGGTTGTGACTTGTCCAATGGTTCATTTATCAATGCTTCAATGGCATTGGTGGCTTGATCTATGTTAACATCATAGTCAAGTGGTGCCAGCCATGCTATCCTCGGTATAGTTGGCTTGATATAGGTGTAATCATTGTCCACCGTAAAAAAAATGTCATTCTTTTACTTTTCTACTAATTGCTCTGGAATCCTCATTCTTTTCTGTATTTTGTCTTTAAATCCAACAAAGTATGCATCCATAACTAATTCAAAATTATCTCCTAGTGATTTGATGAACTCACTAATTTGTATGGTTACTGGTCAGGTAGTGTCCCACTTGACATTACTAATAGATGGGAAGGATTCTTGAAAATAGAAAAATATGCACATAATGAGTGAACCAAACTTACATGAGTTAGACTTTGCAGTCTTGATTGTCCTCATGTTCTCATCTAATTTCCTTAGTAGAAGTTCTGATAGATCTAACTACAGTCCCTTCTTAACAATTTTGTGTGTTGTACCCACTGCTCTGGATGCAATATTGTTCATCCTGCTATCTTGAAAGATTTTGTATCCTAAAACACATGCTCCAAATTTCATTTCATCATCGGTGATGGTGGATACCTTTAATCCTCTATTATCCCATACTACACCTGTCATTTTTTCAATGTCAGTGCGAGGAGGGTGTTTAAGTGCCTTGGGTTTCTCGATTATAGGATAACCGGTAACAGTGTGTATAACATCCCTGGTTATTGGTTTAGGCTCATCTAGCCATATCTTTTGGTTGTGTACTCTGCTCAGTACTAACCGAATCCATTCGATCTTGAATTCCTTCGGGAATAATAGGGTATTTGTGATCCCTTTCACTTCAATGTGCTTATGTTCTTCCTTGATTGTTCCATCATCTTTGCAAAGATTTTTGTAAGCTTTCTCAACCTCAATATCTCCTATTTATGCAATCTTGTAGTGAATATACACTTGGACATCCTCAATGAGAAAAACCCTAGTTGGTATACTAGAGAATGCACCAACGTTATTGAGTTGTGAAGCAACCTCAGGACAGATCTTCTAATGAGGTTCTTCACAAGTGGTACTCTTGATTAGATTAACCTTTTTCTCCTTTTAGTTCTTGATCTTGGAGGTTTGTGAAGTAGTTTCCATCGTTTTAGAAATTAGGGCTTTTCCCGTAAAAGAAAACAAAGTTCTCGGTGATTGTTGTTACTTTAATCTTCTGTGACTGCTGGGAATCTTTCTGAATGTTGTGAACAGGGTTGAAGTCACTCTATAGTCTGGTCGCTTCATGCTATGGTTTCACTCTACTTCTTCTCTCAAATTGCTTTGTGAATAATGAGTTCTTCCGTCGACTATTTATAGAATTTTTTCCCTAAGTCATGTCATAAATGCTCACCTACTTCTCAGTGTTTGAATACGAAGTCATCGGGTAGCATACACACTTTATTCTCAGTGAGAGTGTGATGCTAGGCCAGGTGTCAACTCATTTGACTATTTACCGACTAATCTTGGTATATGGCGAAGACAACATTGTCTTTCTACATGATTACCGATGGATCTCAGTTTATACTAGTAACTCAGCTTTTATGTGTTAACCTACGATGCTTGGTAAGTATAGACAACTTAGCTTTGTATGTACACTGATGATTTTTGGTAAGCATTGACTGATGAGATTGATTTCATAGAATTATAACAAGTAATACCATAGTGCATCTTTAATCATGCTAGTTTGGAATTTCTTCAATGTATAATGGAACTGATGAAAAATATAACTTGGTATAATGTAGTTCCATACTTACTTGTTTTGCTTAGGTGGGGGTGGTGATGTCACTAGATCTATTGGATAAGGTGTCACCATTTTCATTGTTCGATCCAGCTTCATCAGTGTTTGTAGGTTTCCTCCACATTTTATTTCTCATCTTCCTGATGTCTTCAATGGTGTTTCCATTGGCAAAGGTGCTTGTCTCTGTCACTCGGTCTATGTAGTCCTTTCATAGATGACCAACTTTATGACAATGTAAACATACCATTCCAGAGTTAGTCCAGCTCCTAGACTTTCTCATCCATTATCTCATGTAGTTTGCAGCTATGTGTCCAAATCTTCCACATGTTGTGCAGTTTGCCCATGTGTTGTAATCCCAAGCATATGAGTTACCAACCCTTTTCAGTTGATAAGTAGTTTCATTTTCTTTAGGCTTCCATGCTTGCTTTTTCTTCTTCCTGCGTTTAAGAGATGTATGCCCATTCATTTTTCAAGTAGGATAGTATTTGTCCATGTAGGTTTCCTTCTTTGATTGTTTCACCTCAGATTTACATTCATGTGCTTTATGTCCTTCCTTGTAACATTTACAAAAATTTCCTATGAATGAAGGTGTGGAGTTAGGAATACATTTCTTTATTGCTCCTACATATATTTGATGTGTGGCCTGATTTTCCATAGTGATTGTATGACTGCTTTCTTGGTCTTGGATTTGTGTAGACATTCTTTGGATCAGCTTGGTATGGTGATTCTTCATTCTTGGTATACCCTAGTCCGGTATTGTTGTTGACTCTTCTTTGTCCGTCCAGAAAATCATCCATCCTTTTTGTACTTTCTTCAGCTCTCTTAATCATGTCATTATGTTGTTGAATTCTTACTTCATGCTTCAGATTTTCATTTTCTTCTCTTAGCTCACCAATAGCTTCTATTATTTCAATGAGTTATGTACTCATTCAGTTTGCCTCTTGACTCATAAGAATAGTCTGATTGGTGATATCATGATGATGTTCTATAAGTTTTTGTATTTATGACTCTTTCTCCTGTAGCTTTTCAGTAATCTTCCTCATGTCATCAATAGCTAGTGTTCTTTCTTTCTCAGCTTGTCTAGCATTGTTCATGACATCAATCATTCTTACCATCTGTGTCTCTTGACCAATTTGCAGAGATTTCACTTGTCCAGCCAGATGTTGAATGATTTCATTCAAACTTGTGATGCTTTCTTCATATGTGTCTAATGCTTTTCTAGATGCAGATTGTGATGACTCAAATAGATCAGGTATCTCTTCCTCATGGTAGTCAGTTTCATTACAGCGAGACGCCATAATCTTTATTCCATCCAACAATTATCTCATCTTGATTCTAGCTTCTTTATATTGTTCGTAGAAGATCTGTATCTCTAACTTTTGATTCTCAATACTCTTATCTAGCCTGTACCTTTCCATTGTATGATATTTTCTCTTAAGTCTTTAAAATTTTCCAAATAAGAGTTCTAGCTCTGATACCAATTTTTGGAAATAATGGAATGGTGTACTGAGAGTGGAGGGGTGAATCGGTACCCTCAAAACTTTTATCAATTAACCTTTATCCTTTTGTAATCAATACATTGTATTACCAACCATTTGTTATTCTTTGTGTATGTAATATCAATTCATAAACTAATTAGCATGTAAAACATTCATAGAAACATTCATGAAATGTATAGACACATGACACAATATTTGGCAATGCAAAAAACCCCTGTTAGAAGGTAAAAACTGTGGTGGGGATGAAACCCACAAAGCTTCACTATCTGCAGAATGGAAGGGGTCAGTTAAGGCTTACAATTTTGATCACTTCTGATGATCTACCCTGTTAGGAGTGTTATGTAGAGAATGGTTAAGGTCTACTTTGTTAAGAGCTTTAGCAACACTATTTAGTGTGCACTCGGTTAAGAGATTTACAAAGTATTATTAAGTCCACCTTTCTTGAAAGGATTTCTTCTATTTTCTACACTTGTTAGAATGTAGACAAAAATATTCAGTGACCTGAGTGTATGCAATCTACAATTGTTGATTATAGATCCATTAAATTCACATGTACAATGTTCACCTATTGTGATTGATTAATACCTATGTTGCTCGGTAGCCTTGAATCTGGTTCTTGATAACCTAATTCATCTTTTGTTGTTCTTGCTTGAAACTCTCAGTCTGATCCATAGATGTACTCCTTGGCTACTATCATCCTCACATCCATATGATATGAATGATTACACATCTATTTATACAATAGATTGACCTAATTCAGTTTTGCGTATTACAAAGATAACTCTATGATCAAAGATTTAGAACTTGACCTTGATCTCCTAATATGCATGTTTTCAATCAGTTAGACTGATTAAAACAATTACAATTACTTTTCTTGTCCCTCGAGAAATGGTTTTAAATCAAATCAAAACACTAAATATAAAACATAAGTGTTTTATTTGCCATGGAAGTCAAATCCACATTTATTGGGATATAACTGGCTTTCAGTGATTGATGCTCGGGTTGCTCTGTTGTTAGTATGTCGGTGTTCCTTTTGTGAACTATCTATTGGGTTCCCTTACTCTGTCAGGTTCCTCTCTTGTCTTCTCTTTTGGTTTATAGTGTAATCTACTCGTCGGGTTCCACTTCATCATTTTCGGGTTGCGCTTGTAAACTATGTCATCGGTTTACACAATGATCTGTTTTGTCGGGTTTCTCTATACTTAGTACTTTTGGTGACCTTTGTTATCTGTACTTTTGGTTTATAATGAAATCATATCTTTTGGTATGGGTGTTACCAATGGTTCATAAATTATTTTCCCTTTGCATACTAATGGAAAAATGTGTCATCAAATATACAAGTTTGTACTTGTTTACCTTGATGATATTACTGTTTTCTCAAAGAATGCATCAGGTCAATTTCAGCATTTAAGAGTTATCTTTGAGAGATGCAGGGAATATGACATTTCTTTAAATCCCAAGAAAAGTGTATTTGTTGTCCATGAAGGTAAATTATTGGGATTTATTGTTTCAAAGGAGGGTATTACCATTGAACCTGAAAGAGTAAGCGCTATTCTTGCCTTACCACTTCCAGCTCATAAAAAGGGTCTCCAAAGTTTCTTGGGTAGGATCAATTTTGTGAGAAGATTTATTCCAGATATTGCTGAATTATTGATATCATTAATAGCAATGCTTAGAGAAAACATGGTTTTTAGCTGGACCAAAGAGGGAAAATGTAGTTTTGAATTGATAAAAGAAGCATTAGCTTTTGCTCCTACTTTATTAAATCTTGATTTTTCAAAGGATTTCATTTTATATGCTTATGAGAACATTGATAGAATTGTTCTCATGTTAATTCAGAAAAATAATGAAGGTTTTGAGCAACCAATAGCTTTTTTCAGTCAAGGTCTTAAAGATTATGATTTAAATTATTCATTTGTTGAAAAGCATGTACTTGCTGTAATAAGAAGTTTAAAGAAGTTCAGACATATGCTTTCAAATAATAAGATTAAACTAATGATTGCACATCCTTCTGTTAAAGATTTTTTTCTGAATAAGGAATTTAATACCAAAAAGAGCTGGTTGGATTACCAAGGCAATTGAGTATGATATTGAAATCAAAGTGACAAAGCTGGTAAGAGGTAACGGTTTGTGTGAACAACTTGCATGAAATGGAGATAACACTCCAAAAGGTGATTCTGAAGTTGTTTTAGCTTTAGAATATGATGAACAACTTGTTGTCCTAGATTTTTAGAATGATTGGGTGGATGATATGATCATCTTCTTGCAAACTGGATGTTGCCCTAAAGGTTTAGAAAGGTCAAAATGAAGGTATTTCAGATTGTAGTCCATTCCTTATTGTTTTCTGAATAATATATTGTTTAGGAAGGATTTGCAAGGTGTTCTGTTGAGATGCATTAAACCAGATCAGATTGATCATATTTTGCATGAATTTCATGAAGGGCCAGCTGGAGGCCATTTCTCACCAGAGCTATAGCTCTTAAAGTGATGAAAGTAGGTTATTATTGGCCAAGTGTATTTAAGGATTCACATTCTTAAGTAAGGAAGTGCAAACAATGTGCAATGTTTGTTGGAAAAGAGAAATTAGAAGTGTTGCCTTTGTAGCCTACTCAAGTGGACCAGCCATTTATGAAATGGGGTCTTGACTTTATTGGTGCCATTAACCCACCTTCAAGTGTGGGTCATAAGTGGGTTTTGAAAACCACTGATTATTTCACAAAGTAGACAGAAGCAATTGCTCTCAAAGATGCAAATGAGACTGCTCTTTTGAATTTTTATGATGACTTAGATTGCAGATTTGGTGTACCAGATTCAATTATTTCAGATAATGCACTTGCATTTATAGGAAATAGAGTTGCTGAGTGGGCTGTTAAGAAAGGTGTGTATCTGAATACTTCATCAAATTACTACCCACAGGGTAATGGGTAGGCTGAATCCACAAATAAGAACCTGATTCAGATCATAAAGAAGACCTTGGAAGGTAATCAACATTCTTGGCATGAGAAGTTGAAATCAACACTTTGGGCTAATAGAATAACTCCTAAAATGTCAACTGGTATGTCTCCTTACATATTGGTTTACGGTAAGGAAGCTAGACTACCTATTTCAGTTGAGTTTCCAGCACTTGATTTTATTTATCAGTTGGATATGATTGATGAAGATCCTATGGTAGCTAGGTTGGCTCAATTGAATGAGTTAGAAGAGAAGAGAATAGATGCATTGCAAAAAATTTGACCTTCATCAAGCTCAAATGAAGAGGTCATTTGATAAGAAGGCATCTCCCAAGAATTTCCGGCTGGGAGATATTGTATTAAAATGGGATGAATTGAAAAGTAGACCTAGAAGGCATTCAAAATTTGATGCTATAAGGGTTGGTATGTATATCATAACAGTCAGCATGCCACACAATGTTTTCCAATTTTCTACACTTGAGGGAGAAGAGATAGCAATCCCAATGAATGGGATACACCTTAAGCATTGCTTTTGAGGTGAGTTAGTTTGAATAAGTGCTTGGCACATAGTTAGTTTACTTCAGTTAGTTACAGTTAGTACTTCTAATCTCACAATGATTAAATCAAAAAGGTATACACCATGTATAACCTAGAACCTCATAGGGTTCCCGGTTATATATAATGCACAACTCATTGATGTAGTCACGACGAGAAGGGAAGTGGTTTTCAGTTCATTTGTTTTGCAGTTTTTTAAGGTTAGAATGAACAGAAACAACAAGATCAATCACATAATAAAAGGATGAACATCATACCCATCATGTGAGACATGGATAAATTCCATTGTTTCATGTCACAAGCATCATGCTTAAACATTTATTATGTAATCAAGGTTGATTTTCAAGCTCATTCTGCCTTTAGTTTTCTTTTTGTTCTTGTTCCTGAACATCATCATCATCATATAAATTATAGTCATCACATGACACATGGATAAATTCCATTATATCATATCATAAACATGATTCTATACTGGAATGATCAAACACAAATTTGTTGTTCAGTTGTAGTTTGCTTTCTCTAAGTGCTATCAACACATGTTTCAGTTCAGTTTCAGTTTTCACCAGTGTGTTTGTTTTCAGTTTGGAAAGGTTTTTAGTTTCTGAGTTTAGAGAAAGACTCTGCACCTAATGGATATGCAAAAGGAAACTGGTTTGTTTCTGTTCAGCAGTCAAACACCCCTGAGAGGTCGCCAAAAATGTTACCAATTTAGTTTGTATACTAAATTGCTAAGTTGAAATTACTTCTACATTGGATTATGTGATTGGGTAACTGCTATTATAAATTACAGAATTGATTGAATGCAAAAAAATAAAGTACACAATGGAGAAAACATTGATAATTTGACCACTATTATTCAAATATGATATACAAGTACAAGACAGTGCAATTTTATCGCATATTATTCAAATGTTGTTTTACAAAGGTATAATGATAATGTTCGGATTTCAATTATACATAATATATACAATGCATTCAGATCCACACAAGTCATGGAAAATCCTAATACCCTATCTGAATAAACACATTGTAAATATCAAAGAAATAGAGAGATAGAGGGAAAGCCTCCATTGTTTATATGAGAGAGCAATCTTTGATTTTGTGTTGAATATCTGGGCCCACATCTCTAGCTTTGATCACACCTGCAAGATAAAATGGAAAAGAGAGTCAGTTCAGAATAACTGAACAATGGAAAATTACCCTAATACCTCTACATTACTCTATGCACTATAATGTGCTTATGCAGATAAAGCATTAAAATATGCAAAAGAGAAGGGAGAAAATGGAGAGAAAATAGGTTTATACTAATATTGTTTGTTTCGTGTGCAGATACAGGTATGAAGACCAAATAAGTTGTTGAAGGGATGCACATACATTACATGTGTGAAACTTTCCAATTGAAGTCATGAAGAGGCAAAGACTGGAGGACTGACTAGGTTTTTGAAGGGACACACATACATTACAAGTGTGAAACTTTCCAACTAAAGTCATGTAGAGGTGAAGATTAATTAAGGAAGTTGTAGAGGGGGCATACACACATTATAGGTATGGGACCTTCCAACTGAATTAATGAAGCTGTAGAAGATTGGTTGTTGAAGGGACATGACCTTTTGTAATGAAATCTTTCAGCCTGATAAATCAATCATTCAATGCTATAGGAGGTTTTCAATTCATTTCAAGTTTTTTAGAGTTTCTACAAGAGGTTTAAATTGCTACAAGATTGCTAAAGGAGATAATTATCTTACTCTGCTATAGGAAGTTGTTTTAAAAAGCATTGGCTGTCCTATATAGATCAGGTTTATATTCAAGAATGACAAAGCATCATAATAGTTTCCAATAACAAGTGATGTCATAGATTATCAAAGGCACATGTATTTTTCTACATGAAACCTTTTAATTCAAGTGTGTAGTAGCATCAAGCTATGACAGATTATTCACTGCTACAGAACTACCCATTTAAGATAAATAGAAAGGGAGCATTTAAATATACTGTTCAAGGGAAACATGCTATACATTCAGAATAGACAAGTCTGAGTATGGAGTAGCAGTCATCATGTTTTAAATATTGGTAGAGCCAGTCATCATAGGACAATGCACAAGAAAGATAACATTGTACCGATTCAAATTTATGAAACAACTGTGTTACATCAAGGATAGGTGCAAGCAGATAAAAATCAATTCTCAATGATGAATAAAAAGTAGCAGAAAATGAGCAAGATTAGAATGAAAGCAACAGTACTATATGATGACATGTAACTGATTGAATGTTTGAAGATGTTAATTTGATCACCGAAATACAGAAATATAATGCAAGACATTAAATCAATTAATGGATTGTATTTTCATTGATGTCAACTTGATATAATCTAATCGGTTATATTCAAAGTGTCAAAGACTTCAGAGAATCAAAAAGTAAAATATTATGCTTTCAGTAATGTATAAAAGACAATCATTCACAATGTGAATACAAACACCAATGGTCAGTGGAACCCGATGGATAGAGATTGCCGAAAGACAAGTCACAGTGATGCCTGAGCAAGAAAAATGACGACCATTATCGACGAGCAGAATCACAAGCATAACTGATGGCTAGGAACATAGTGTAAACTGACAGAGAAGCCCAAGGTGAACTGGAGTATTGACCGAATCTATCAAAGAGTTAGAACAACAAAAATAACTGGAGTTCAAAAATGACAAAATATCTAGCTGGCGGAGCTAAATTTAGACTTAACTGGTAATTATCATTGTTTTCATCGACAAGATAAGCCAGAGATAAGTAAAGGATTTAAAGTTGTTTTGTCTAGTTGGCAAGAAGATCTTTGCGAGATAAAATAGGATTTTTGATTTAAATCTAAATGGCTAAGATTGTGGATCACGCCAAGATCAAGAAAATCAAGAACCTAACAACGATGATATCATGTATATTTAAGAGACAAACTTAATTCATTAAAAATTAAGGGGAGTGAATGAAAAAGAGGATGTTGAAGAGAAACTGATGAAAAACAACTTCATACAGTCCTGATCAATCAAGCTAAGGAAAGAGCTAAATTTTTCTATGGACACCGAGCAACAGAGCACAGCATCACCGAGCAGAATTAAAGTGAAGCAAAGGTATTAAAAGGATATATTGATCAGATTAGTTTTATGAGCTTACAATAGATCTGAAAATTTGCAAGTATAAGTTGTATATGTGAACATATCATACTGTTTTAGTTTAACCATTGATACAGAAAGTCTCTTAACCGAGAAGGATTTAAAGATCCTTTCTATATTGAGATACATCCATAGGAGTATCAAAAATTTTGATCATGAAGATAGCATGAGATGCCAGATACCTATGGACAGGCCAAGTGACTGTTTGATCAAGGAAGGTAGCATAGAGATGCCTGATATCAAGTGACAGACTAAACTTTTAAAACCTCTATCAAGGTCACACCTAACAATGTGTTTGTAACCTTTAACAAGGTTGGTTCTTCACTGAGCTCACTTTAGAAGAGTGAAAAATTTGGGTTACCGGTCCCAAGTGGTTTTTCCCTTAACATGGTTTCCACATTAAAAATCCATGTGTCAATGTGTTTATGAGTCATTACTTTAGTGTTTTGCATTACACATAACTTAACTGGATTTATTTGTATACTCTAGATAATTTACTGTCTTTTAGTAAATTAACAGACTGCTATTTGGTAAACATACAGTAAGAGGTTTAACAAATCATTTCGGGCAGTAGTAATCTGATAAAAATATTTGGAGGCATTCATCTTATAGGATTGAAGAGAACTAGAGGCTTAATATTGTGGTACTAATTTTTTGGGTTGATTATTGGAATATTTAATAGGCCACTGATTCACCCCCCCCTCTCAATTATTACTAACAATTGGTATCAGAGCTTGTGTGCTTAGAAAGGGAGTTTAACAACTCAAGAAAAAGATCACAAGATGAACAGATGAGATGTGCCCGAGTTGAATAAAGACAACTTTGCATCGTGGCAAAGTAGAATAAGACTCCACTTATCAGGTATTGGAAATGATATTGTTCAATACTTATATATTGAATATGTGTTGCCTACAGGACCTCATAATCTTGAGCAATTAAGAGTAAAGCATGAGCATAATTGCATGATGATAGAACTTGCATCATCACTCTCTGATGCTGGGTTTGAAGATGTCAAAACCTGCACCTCTGCTAAGAAAATGTCAGATAAGTTGAAGCTAGTACATGGAGGAGATGCTAATGTACTAAGAGCCAAAGCAGAAATCCTAAGAGGGAGGTTTGATGACCTATGGATGAAAGAAGGAGAAAATATCACTCAGTATAGCTGCAGAATCAAAGAGGTAGTCAATGTTATCTGAGGAGTTGGAGGTACACTTGAAGAGGAGATAGTGGTAAGTAAAATCTTAAGAACCTTAATGCCTGTATATGCTATTAGAGTTTCTATTATTCAAGAATTGAGAGCAGTTGCAAACAATACAATTACTCTAGATAGTATGATTGGAAGACTGATTTCATTTGAGATGAATAACTTTGATAATAGTTTCTTACCATCTGTAGAATCTGCATTGAAATCTTCTTTAAAGATAAGTAATTCAAGTCATAGACATGCTATTAGAAATGATAGTGAAAGTGATAATGAGGATCAAGGACTTGATGAGATTGAAGCACTAGTGGCAAGAAGATTGCAGACAGGAAAAGGTAAATACAAAGGTAAATTACCACTTGTATGTTTCAATTATAAAGAGGTTGGACACTTTGCTGCAAGATGTCCAAACAGAAGAAAAGATGACGAAATTAATGACAGATCATATGAGAAGAATTTTGATAGAGTTGATAACAGAGATTACTAAAGCAACCGACAATCTGACAAGAGATACCCAAGACTACAAGGACAAAGGGAAGAAATCTTGTTACCTAGTTGAGAACAGAGCTGATTACACTGACATTAAATCTGAAGAAGACATTGAGATGGTATTTGTGGCCATGAAGGATGACTCGGACAAAGAAGGAGAAAGGTATGAAATTTCACTCATATCTAAGGTTAGTAAGAATGATGTCTAGATCACAGATAGTGGCTTCACTCACCATATGACCGGTGATAAGAAATTTTTTGAGACTTTTGAATACTATAATGGTGGTTCAGTAAGAATGGGTAATGACACACCTTGTCCGGTTGAAGGTAAAGGAACTATAATGTTAAATAACCTGATCAAATGTGAAAATGCTTACTGGGTAAAAGGATTGAATTATAATTTGTTAAGTGTCTCATAGCTGAACAATTTAGGTCACAGAGTAGCATTTGAAAATAAGAAGGCAAAGATCTTCAATGAATCAGGAAGGTTGATCAGAACTGGTGAGCAGACAAAAGGTAACCTTTTCTATCTTGATGACATTAACACCACTTGTTTGATGGCTAGAAATGAAGACATATGGTTGTGGCACAAAATATTGTGTCATGTAAACTTTGGCAATATGATAAAGATAAGAAACAAAAGGAATGTTAGAGGCTTACCAAGCTTGACTAAGCCCGAGCATATCATGTGCAAGAATTGTCAAAAAGGTAAGATGAAAAAGTCTAGTTTCAAGAGTAAAACCCATACATCTAATTCAATTCTAGAATTAGTCCATATAGATCTATATGGACCCATGAGGGCAAAGAGATACTATGGAGATAGGTATTTTATTCTCTTTGTTGGTGATTATTCTAGATGATGACAGTCATGTTCTTAAAAGATAAATCAAAAGCATTCAAGATGTTTAAATGGTATAAGGCTATGGTATAAAAACAAATTGAAATGATTAAGGTCAGATAGAGGAGGGGAATTTACTTCAGATGAATTCACTAACTATTACAATGAGCATGTAATTAAAAGATAGGTTTCTACACCAAGAATACCACAGCAAAATGGAATTACTGAGAGGAGAAACAGATCAATTGTTGATTGTGCAAGAACATTGATGATTAAGAAAAGCATCACTCAAAATTTCTGGAGGGAATTTGTCAGTACTATTGTTTACACATTAAACAAAGTACAATTGAAGAAGCACACAAAGAAGACACCCTATGAGCTTTGGTATGGTTATACACCCAATGTAAGTTACTTCAGAATCTTTGGTAGTCAATGTTATATTTTGAAGGATGATAGAAATGGAAAACCTGACTAAAAAAGTGAAGAAGGTATCTTCCTAGGGTATTCAACCAAAATCAAGGCTTATAAATGTCTTAACAAGTCATCTAACAAAATCATTGAAAGTGTAAATGTGAAAATAGATGAATTTGCAGAAAAGAATGATAAGGAAAGCAAAAAGGAACTAGAGGACTATAACATGTTTGTTTATACAGAACCTGACACTCTACCTAAGCAATAGTGTATCACTCCCGAGCAACAGAACATTGCACCCGAGCATTAGGCTCCAATTATTGAAATTCAGGAAAATCCTCAAGAAGATGTTATGAGCGATGGAGATCATAATGAAGTTCAAGAAGATGATCAGAATGATGAACAAAGAGTTGAATCAAAACTTGCCAAGTATGTCAGAAGACATCATCCACATAATCAAATCATAGGAGACAAGAAGGCTGGAACAAGAACAAGAAGTAAGTCACTGAACACTAGATGTTTACTTTGTGATTTTGAGCCTAAATCTATTAATACTGGACTTGAAAATGAGGAATGGGTCAATGTTATGAATGAAGAAATAGAAAAGATAGAGAAGAACAGTACATGGACACTAGTACCAAGACCAGATGACAAGAATGTCATCAGTACCAAATGGATATTCAGAAACAAGCTGAATGAGAATGGAGAAATCACTAGAAACAAAGCAAGGTTAGTATGCAAGGGATATGCACAAGAAGAAGGTATTGATTATGGTGAAACCTTTGCACCCGTTGCTAGACTAGAAGAATTTATAATCTTACTTGCTTATGTTGCATACGAAGAATTCAATGTATACCAAATGGATGTCAAATATGCATTCCTAAATGGAATACTTGAAGAAGAGGTATACATTGAGCAACTAGAAGGGTTTGTTGATCCAGATAAGAGAAACTTGGTATGTAGACTACATAAAGCCTTGTATAGATTAAAACAAGCACCTAGAGCCTGGTATGAAAGACTTCACTCCTATCTCATTTGTAAGAACAAGTGAAAATAGCAATCTGTACTTAAAAGAAGATACTGATGGTTATATTCTGATTGCTGAAATTTTTGTTGATGATATCATTTTTGGGGGAAATGAAATGTTATGTAAGTCCTTTGCTAATGGAATGAGAAAAGAATTTGAAATGTCTATGTTTGGGGAGATCAAATTCTTTCTTTGTCTATAGATTCTTCAAAAAGATGCAGGCATTTATATCACCAAATACATCAAGGAAGTGTTTAAGATATTCACAATGGAGGATTCCAAACTAGTTGGAACACCTATGGCTACTGGATGCAAGCTGACAAAAGAAGACAAATCTAATGATGTAAATCAAACCTTGTATAGATCAATGATTGGAAAACTAATGTATGTTGTTCATACCAGACCAGATATAGCACATGCAGTGAGAATAGTTGCAAGATTCTCTGCTAATCCCAAATAATCACATATGACTGTTGTCAAGAGAATTCTAAGATATCTGAAGAACACCGAGGACTATGGCTTACTGTATAAAAGAGAAGGTAAATTTGAGCTACAAGTCTATACATATGTTGATTGGGCTAGAGACGTTGATGACCGAAAGAGCACAACTGGAGGAGCATTCTTCATGGGTGATAGACTTGTCACATGGATAAGCAAGAAGCAAGGATGCATCTCTCAGTCTACTGTAGAAGCAGAGTATGAGGTTGCTTCTGCAAATTGCTCCAATATTGCATGGATCAAATAGTTACTAGAAGGTATAAATATGAAGATTCTTGAACCAGTAATTATCTACTGTGATAATACCAGTGCAATTAACATTTCTAAGATTCTAGTCATGCATGCTAAGACTAAGCATATTGCTATCAAGTATCACTATTTGAGAGAACAAGTGCAGTCAAAGGAGGTGATACTATAATATGTTCAATCAAAGGAACAATTAGCTAATATATTCACCAAGCCATTACCGAAAGATACTTTTGAGTACCTGAGACAAAGACTAGGGGTACAACCCTTTCTATCGGTCAATAAGATGACTAGGAGGTTGCATCAGCCTACACATAATCTGAGGATCATTCATGTTGATGAAAACACAATGATGGACAACAATAGATACATCTGTACATAGCAAGGTACAAATCTACACCAAAAACCAGAGACATTGTATTGCTGATGAATAGGGAATTTCAATGAATATATTATGTAAAGGGATGGAAGATGATATAAAAAGGGATTTTGTTTGGCATTGTTGTCAAAGGGAGAGATGATCTCATTATCATAATGTATCACAAAGGGGGATATGATCTCATCATCATAAAGGAGAGATATAAGAAATCACAAAGGGAGATATTATCTCATTGATCAGAAAATATTATATCATTATCCATAAAGAGAAGTTCCTGAGAATCAAAAGAAAGAGTTAATCAATATTCTAAGGGAGAGAAATTGATTACATATGAAATATCCATCTAAGGGAGAGAAGTAACAAAGGGAGAGAGTTCATACAAAGAGATGACTCAATGTTGTCAAAGGAAAAAGAGATTATCAAGAAGAGGAACAGTCAAGACAGAACACATATCAGAACAGAGAAAGAAGATGATACATCTATCCAATGAAGGGATTAAAAGATTGAAGACAACCACTCTGCAAGAAACAAATCTAAGCTATTTGAGCTTACCGAGAGCCAGACATTTGTAATAGTTACAATTGGAAAGCTTGATGAAATGTATATTTCATATTTTATTAGTGATAGTATAGTATGATAATGTAGTATGTTGCCATCAATGCCAAAGGGAGAGATTGATGACATGTAACTGATTGAATGTTTGAAGATGTTAAGTTGATCACCAAAATGCAGAAAGATAATGCAACACATTAAATCAGTTAATGGATTGTATTGTCATTGATTTCAACTTGATACAATCTAATCGGTTATATTCAAAGTGTCAAAGACTTCATAGAATCAAAAAGTAAAAGATTATGCTTTCAGTAATATATAAAAGACAAGCATTCACAATGTGACTACAAACACCGACGGTCAGTGGAACCCGATGGTCAGTGAAACCTGATGGACAAAGATCACTGAAAGACAAGTAACAGTGATGCCCAAGAGAGAAAACTGATGAGCATTATCGACAAGCAGAATCACAAGCATAACCGATGACTAGGAACATAGTGTAAACTGACTGAGAAGCCTGAGGTGAACTAGAGTATTAACCAAAGCTATCAAAGAGTTAGAACACCAAAAATAACTGGAGTTTAGAAATGACAAAATATCTAGTTGGCAGTGCTAAATATAGACTTAACTGGTAATTATCATTGTTTTCATCGACAAGATAAGCCAGAGATAAGTAAAGGATTTAAAGCTATTTTGTCCAGTTGGCAAGAAGATCTCTACGAGATAAAGCATGAGTTTTTCTTTAAATCTAATTGGCTAAGATTGTGGATCATGCCAAGATCAATAAAATCAAGAACCTAATAATGGTGATATCATGTCTATTTAAGAGACAAACTTAATTCATTACAAATTAAGGGGAGTGAATGAAAAAGAGGATGCTGAAGAGAAACTGATGAAAAACAAATTCATACAGTCCTGATTAATCAAGCTAAGGAAAGAGCTAAAGTTTTATGTGGACACCGAGCAACAGAGCATAGCATCACCGAGTAGAAGTAAAGTGGAGAAAAGGTATTAAAAGGATATATTGATCAGATTAGTTTTATGAGCTTACAATAGATCTGAAAATTTGCAAGTATAGGTTGTATATGTGAATAGATCATATTGTTTTAGTTTAACCATTGATATAGAAAGTCTCTTAATCGAGCGAGATTTAAAGATCCTTTCTAAATTGAGATACATCCATAGGAGTATTAAAAAGTTTGATCATGAAGAAAAAGTTTGATCATGAAGATAGCATGAGATGCCAGATACCTATTGATAGGCCAAGTGAGTGTTTGATCAAGGAAGGTAGCATAGAGATGCCCAATATCAAGTGACAGACTAAACTTTTAAATCCTCTAACAAGGTCACACCTAACAGTGTCTTTGTAACCTTTAATAGGGTTGGCTCTTCACCGAGCTCACTTAAGAAGAGTGAAAATTTTGGGTTACCGGTCCCAAGTGGTTTTCCCCTTAACAGGGTTTCCACGTTAAAAATCCATGTGTCAATGTGTTTATGAGTCATTACTTTAGTGTTTTGGATTGCACATAGCTTAACTGGATTGATTGGTATACTCTAGATAATTTACTATCTTTCAGTAAATTGACAAACTGTTATTCGGTAAACATACAGTAAGAGGTTTAAAAAAGCATTTTGAGCAGTAGTAATCTGATAAACATATTTGGAGGCATTCATCTTATAGGACTGAAGATAACTAGAGGCTTAATATTGTGGTACTAAGTTTTTGGGTTGATTATTGGAATATTTTTTAGGCCACTGATTCACCCCCCCTCCCCCCCCTCTCTCAGTTATTACTAACACTATAGCTGAAAATAGATGTAAAGATCAGACAAAAGAGCAACTACAATATGCATTGTTACAACAATGGAAGTATCAACTTTGTTTTTAGGTACATGCACATCCCAGGAATGATTGCGAAAAACAAAGGTGAAACATATTCCATAAAGGAGCAGTACCAAACATAAAAGGACATGACAAACAGATTCAAATATTAGAGCTATGATTTTCCAAGGATGAGTTACAAGATGTAAAGAAGTACAATAATGTTGCTACAAGAACAAAGTTACAATACTGATTTTTCATTATCAGCTATACAGCAGGAAGCAGAGTATATTGTTATAACAAAATGGAAGGTGACTGTCAGAATCAAATGTTGAAGGATATAAATATTCAAGAGAATTATGATTGTTGTGAACAATGATGGAAAAGGAATAGCTAAGCTATGATAATCATTAGCCCTTATGATTTCTTAAAATATGGAATGGTGCTTTAAAACTAGATTTCATAAATCCATGGAAATAATAGTTATCATTACAATTACAAGGGAAAGAATCAACATCAATGGAACAAAGCTTTATGCACATTAATTTCCCAGAACCATATAAAGTTACTTCTTGCATCTTGTAACATCAACTTATACAAGTAATAGTAGTGTATCAGTGAAACAATACAGTTGTTATAAGTGACATATACTCAAGTTGCATTAATTCAAGAACTGTTAATTTTCAATAGTAAAATCAGCACATGTTTTTCAGAATCAGAAAAGGCATGTACTGTTACAAAAAGAGCTGTAGGAGGACCAAATAAAAGATACAAAGTTATGAAACTGTTTAATCTATGTCATTACATCATAACAGTATCAATTTTTATATCATTTTTCAAGGTTGTATCTAGCAATGAAGGAGACTACAACTAGTCATATTTCTATGGAGTTAAAACTGCAACAATGTTTTCAATAGGTGCATTCATATTCAAGGAATGTATAGCTACAATAATTATGAGAACATTAGACATTCAAGAGGAAAGGAAATAGTTATAAGTCTGATTTAAAGCCTAGTTGTATATTCGTGATCATGGGGATCAATAGTGACAAACAGTGAGAGTTTCTGTCGCAGGGTCCAAAACGTGAAGCGCAAGGATTTATTCAAGATCTGTAGAAACCATGAAAATAGTAATAGTAAAGGGAAATAGTGTTTGATGTCTAAGGCCAACACATTTCATTTATAATATCGGGAATATGACTGAGAATAACAAGGGTGTCAGAATTAACATTATGATAGTGAGGTTTTTTGCAGAAAAGTCATGCATTTTAAAGATACCCAAATAGGAGTTGATTCCCAAAATGAAGCCATATTTTCAAAGTATAGAGGTAAATACAGAGTACATGAGTTTCACCAGCAGAAGTTATACAAATATCTGACCCACGAGTGCTCCTCTAATGTTAAATCAAGCCATGAACAGGAAAGGATCCTTTGTATCTTTCTCAGCATTATAAAAGTAATAAACTACATATTATGTATAGTAATGAAATGCTTATCATTTTGATGAGCACAAATCTAAAGAAGACGATCATGGAGAATAAAGCATAAAGAGTGCTGAAAAGGAAATAAAATAGCGATACGAGACGACCCATTTCTTCAAAGATCTTATTTATGGAGGATGCGGGACAGGTTCGAACTTACCTGCAGAAGCCATGAATTTGAAAATAAGTTTCCATGGTAGTCATACAATAGAGAGGATATATGTTCCCTTGTCATGGCATCACCATAAAAGTGCAGTAAGGAAAGATAGAGGCCTCCATTTTAGACTAGTAGAACATTAAGAAATCATGTCAACCCTAGTTCATAATAAGCGGTTGGAGCCAAAACTTCTAAACATCTGAGAAAGTCATGCAATATCGAAGATCTTTGTTCCCCTTGCCATAGTGTCACTATGATATAGCAGAGCAATAGAAAATGCAGAAAATAAATAACAAAGTAGTTAAAAGACTTCCCTGAAAACGCGGATGTGTCTTCAAAAGCAAAGCCAATGACTAGCATTTCCAAGCAAGCAAAGGTTTTGTCATTTTGGTGCAAAGGCATGCTTAAACAACAGCAACAAAACTCTCATTTCTCAAACCCTCATGGCGGTGGTGGCAACAACAGTAGAGCATACCACAATGCCAAAGCAAAATGGTTCGAATGAGGTCTTTTAGGGTTTTTTACCTTCTTGAAACCCGCAATTGTGTCTTAGGTTAGACCTTAGGTTAGTTTAGAACTCAAACTAAGATAAGTGTCAACCTTACCTTAGGATTAGGTGGCGTGAGCCTTAGTTGGGTACACCAAAATATAAAATAATAACGATGTTCATGTAAGAATAAAGGTCATGAATTAATAGATATCATTTTTTATGATATCAATTTATTCATAAACTTTATTTTTTATATAAGTATTGTTATTGTCTTATATTTTGGAGTTTTGTTTTAAAATTATATACTTTATTTAAAAAAATATGTCAATTAAAATTAAAGAATGTATAATTGAATGATGTCATTTTTTTAAATGTGTCATTAAGTTATATTTTCTTTGATTTTAATTTATATTATGTTTAAATAAGTTATATTATTTTGATCCTTTCGTTTTGCTTCAAAATATATTTATTTTATTATTTACAATTATATTCTAATATATCTAAGTTAAGTGACTAAGTATTTTATTCACTTTTAAATTAGTCATATTAGAATATAATTATAATAAATTAAAGAAATATATTTTGAAATGTCTTATTTATAAATTATTAAATATTATTCATGATATTATGATATATTTCATTTTTTAAGCGAATATCATGAATAATAATTAATAATTTCTAAATAAATTAGAGTCTAAACTATTTATTTGCTAACTATTAGTTTAATCACTTTAATATATCAATTTTTTAAATGAATTATTCATTTCTAAGTTAAATATATTAGAGTAATATCAAGTAATAGTTAATAAATAAATAATTAGTTGATCTTAGGAGAGTTTTCATTTTTGCACATATATTGTGGATAATAATAATTATTTGTCACAATTATAAGACAATAAGTTATTAATTATTCTAAGTGCAAGGTAGATGACTGTTTTCTAGGAGTTGGGTTTGGATTAGGTTGCACCTTTCTAGCGTTGACCATCAGTTGAATGCCTATCGCATGCTCATTTCTAGGAGAGAGGTTTTGTTCATGCTCAATTTTGTTGACGTTAAGGCCTGTTCACAGCACTTTGAGGCTTGTTTGGAGTTGTTTTGGAGCTATTTATCAGTTATCATTAGTTAGGGAACCTTTTGGGGCAGTTTGATCATAGTTTCTTGTAGTTACATCCCTATTTCAATGAGATTTCTCTTCAAATCTGACCCCCACCATTTTTGCATGTTTTGGAGATTTGGAGCAGTTTTGGGGGAATTTTGAGTGGCACTTCAGTTGTGCATGGCTTGGTGAAGTTGGAGGAGCACTTAGAATTTAGTTTCTGATAGTTTAGCTCCTATTTTTATGGGGTTTCTTTATGCATACGACCCTTTCAGATCTGTGGCCTATGTCATTGTATTATCACCTTATTTTTGGGGGTCTTCTTTTTGGCTCACATGTTTTGCACATTGCATACTTGTGAGTAGATTGTAAGAACACTTTGTAGCACATTCTTGGAGTTTTTATGCAGAGATCTGATACCTTTTCCATCTATATTTCTATATCATTGTTTGATTGTGAGTTGTTGATTTCAATCATTGTGTTGTATACCTTTGTTGAATCAGTTTTCCTTCAAGTTTTTGTGTAGAAAATGATGTCTCATGGTGCAGATTTATGATTCTATTTTCTGATTTCAAGTTATTGAACTATGAAAGCATTATAGTTTTCCTCTTTACTACTGATAAAGGAGCCTATCATAGAGTTATTATTGCAGGGGTTCATCTAGCTAGTTATTGTGTTTCCCCTCTCTAAATTATCTCCTAAGTCTTGCTGCAGCATTAAATATCGGTGGATCACCTTAGTAGTAGTTTGTTTCCCAAGCATATCCTTCTACCCTTTTTCTCAAACACATTTAGTTGTAGGTGAGCACTATTTAGGAACCGGCCTATCTTCCAGAGATTCTTCTCTCATTTTAGGATAACCCACCACCCGAGAGAGTTTCCATATTTCAACAGGATAGCTGGATTTCATATCAAGATAAAGTCATAATCCTGATTGACAACAGTTAGTAAGATGAAGATAGTGAGAGGTTTTCCTAACCTAGTGAAACCAGACAATGTAATGTGCAAAGAATGTTAGCTTGGGAAGTTAACTAGTTCTAGTTTCATTAGTAAAAATTATTCTTCTGAAAGTATTTTAGATCTGGTTCATACTGATCTGTGTGGCCCAATGAGAACTTAGAGTTACTATGGTGATAGATATTTCATGTTGTTTGTTGATGATTATTCTAGAATGATGTGGGTTATATTTTTAAGTGACAAATCTGAATCTTTTCACATGTTTAAGATCTACAAAGCCAGAGTGGAGAAGGAGACTGGTAAGACCTTGAAATATCTTAGATCTGACAGAGGAGGTGAGTTTTACTTCACAAGAATTTACTACATATTACGAATAACAAGGAATACGAAGACAGATGTCAGCTCCTAGAACACGTCAGCAGAATCGTATTGATGAAAGAAGAAACATGTCTATCATTTATTGTTCTAGGACATTAATTATTCAGAAGGGTGTTGCACAAATATTTTGGAGAGGATTGGTGAGAATTATTGTTTACACATCAAGAAGAAAGGTACAAATAAAACTCCCTATAAGTTGTGGTTAGTCGATCACCATGTGTAAGGTATTTCAAATAAATTGGGAGTTGATGCTACATGAAGAGAGATTAAAATACAAGAAAGTTTGACCCAAGAAGTGATGAGGGGATATTCTTATGATGCTCTTCAGAGAGAAAATCCTAAAAATGCTTGAACAAGAGGAAAAATAAGATAGTGAAAAGTGGAAAGTGTAAGAATAGATGATTTTTCTGAGAGAAATGATGAATCTGGCATGAAGGAACCCAAATACTATCATGGGTTTGTTTATGTACAACCGATGGTGCAAGATACTAAAAATCAGGATAGACAAGTCAATGAGGAGGAACCAGTACCAATAGTTGAAGAAACTCCTAGAATTGAACTGGTATTGCCAAAGTATGTAAAGTTGAATCACTCCCCTGATTAAATTATCGGTGATAGAAATGATGGTGTGTTAACAAGAAGGAAGGAAAGAGAAGGTACTTGTTTTTTATCTGAATTTGAACCTAAAATAGTGGAAGATGCATGGAAAGATGGAGATTGGGTGAAAGCTATGGAAGAAGAATTGGAGCAGATTAAGAAGAACAATACCTGGACATTAGTGCCCAAACTGACAAACAAGAATGTGATTGGTATGAATTAGATTTTCAGAAACACGATGAATGAGATAGGTGAAGTGGTAAGGAAAAAGGAAAGATTGGTGTGCAAAGGATATGCACAAGAGGAAGGCCTAGGCTATGGTGAAACATTTGCACCTGTGGACAGACTTGAAGGTGTAAGGATATTGCTTGCATATGCTACTTATAAAGGATTCAAGGTATACAAAATGGATGTTAAGTTATCTTTTCTTAATGGTATTTTGGAAGAAGAGGTATATATTGAACAACGTGAAGGAATTGTTAATTTAGAAGGTAATAACATGGTTTGAAAATTACATAAAGCTTTGTATGGATTTAAACAAGCACCTAGGGCATGGAATGAACGTTTGCATTCATATCTAATTCAAATTGGTTTCATCAGGAAAAGTGATAACAGTAATGTGTATTTGAAGATTGAGAAAGATGACAGGTTGTTGATTGCCGAGATATTTGTAGATGGTATCATTTTTTGTGGAAATGAAGAGATGAGAAAATCATTTGCAGATGATATGAGGAAAGAATTTGAGATGTCTATGATCAGTGAGATTAAATTCTTCATTGGAGTGTAGGTTAAACAGATTAAATATTGTATCTACACAAGTCCGTCCAAATATGTGAGGAAAATATTGAATACTTTTGGGTTAAAAGACTCAAAACTGGTTGGTACTCCTATGGTAACTAGTTGCAAACTATCAAAGGAAGATTACTATAAAGAGGTGGATGAGACACTTTACAAGTCTATGATTGATAAGCTACAATGTGTAGTGCACAACATACCAGACATAGCACATGCATTTGGATTAGTGGAAATATTTTATTCTAATCCGAAGGAATCGCATTTGGTTGTAGTAAAGAGAATCTTCAGATATCTTAAGGGGAATGAAGATTATGGTCTCTAGTATGGACATAAAGGTGATTTATCTTTGAATTTTTTAATTGATGATGATTGGGTAGGTAATATTGATGATCAAAAGAGCACAAGTGGAGGTGCCTTTTTTTCTTGGTGAAAGGCTTGTATCTTGGACAAGAAATAAGCAGAAATGTATATCTCAATCAATAGTTGAAGCTGGGTATGTTGTTGTTACCATTAACTGTACATAGGTAGTATGTATCAAGAAGATTATGGAAGGAATTTAGGAGATGGTAACTGAACCGGTGGTTATCTATTGTGACAATACAAGTTCTATTAACATTTCAAAGAACCCATCGATGCACTCTAAGACTAAGCATATAGCTATCAAATATCATTTTCTTAGAGAACATGTATAGGAAAAGGAAGTGAGGTTGGAGTATGTGCCAACTAAGGAGAATTTTGTTGATATTTTCACTAAAACATTTCCTAAGGATGCATTTGAATATCTAAGAGGTAGATTGGGGATCATTCCCCTATTTGCATTGAATTAGAAGAAGATGTAGTTGCATCAATCCAAGTGTACTCACTAAATATCTTTATGTTCGGATTGATGTTGTGGGACTGCTACTTAGAGGGAGAAGTTTGTGTAATCATGTGCTTTGGTTAGTCAGGTTTAGTAGAGAAGATATCAGGTGTCTTTGATGCCTTTGGTATTATTTTCAAAGGGGGGGAATTTTTAATTGCAGAACAGGTGGAAGACATAAGTGGAAACATTTTATGCTCATTGTATCATGTTGGAGAGAGTGTTACCATCAATAGGAAGTGATTGTTTCCATCAATGCCAAAGGGGGATATTGTTTCCATATCTGATGCAGTGATGGTAAGTGAGTTTTGGAGATGTCATGATTAGATTTGATTACATGGTGATCATATATTATATTTTCATTGATGTCAATTATTGACTTTGTGTTCTCAGTGTGTTGCAAAGCATAATTGTGATGAATGATGGATTGCGGCGATTTTCAGTGTTTTCTATCTTTATGGGAGACTTAGGTGTGGCTTTAGATGTCTAATGCATGACCGCTACTACTAAAGTGATCTTATGAGAAATTTGTGGTCATTTAAAGTATAAAAGTGCAACTGCTAGAACAATTAATGATACATGTTAGCTGATTTGAATGTCTTATCAAATCTATGTTGTATCTTGTGGCATGGTCACGAGATATGGTGGTCAATAGTATTTAGATGCAATAGTTGTAACCACAACTAATTTGAGTAACTGGTGTGCAGGATAAGTGATCGATGATTAGAGACAAAGTTGTTAACAGGTTACAATATTTGTGTTCTTGAGCGATAGGTGATAAATCTTTGATTGGTGATCGATGTTAAGGTTTTGGTGGAATCAATTGAGTTAGTCATGAGCTGGTGATGTGTCTTCATGATTGGAGGTGATGATATGGCATCACATTGCTCGATGCTAGCATGTGGAGAATATTATTGAGGAAGCTTGTGTTTGGTCAAACGTGTTTGACTCCTTAGCACAACATTCTATGTAAATCATTGTATTGGCCAACGCGATCTTGGAAAAAAAAATTATGCATTTAATTTTTTTATGTGGCATGTTCAATTTGAGTGGGATGTTTGGAATTTTTATGCAGAGTTTTATCAAGGCGGTGGACTTAAAGGTTTAGTATATAATGAATGAAATTGAAGGTTAAGAGTGTTGATCGTATGTTGAAGAAGTGTAGTGTAAGGTGGATGTTGTGATCAAGCCAGAGAAGAGTTAAGTATACTCAAATGATATTGTGTGCTTCAATGGATTTGATCAAGCAGAGGTAGTGTTGTTCTACAGATCATTCTTTTTTGTTCCCTAAAAGTCGCACTAGGCTAAATACCTTAAAAAGGTATATCCTAACATATCTTTGTTTTAATTCTTCTAAAAATGTGACACCTTGTCAAGTGTTTAAATTCCTATAACAAGGCTACTCTTAAGAGGGTAAAGGTCCTAATAGACCTAAGGTAAATCCCTTAATTTGGTAGTACCTAACAGTGATATTGTAACTTCTAACATGGTTAAGCTCCTCACAGGGCATACTTTAGAAGAGTACATAATTTAGTGGGTACTAATCCCCACCATGGTTTTTTCCCTATTTGGGTTTCCACGAGATAAATATGTGTCTCAATTTTGTGGATGGATTTGGATGCTTATGATTTTCATTTTTTGTTATCAAGGTTAATCTTGTGAATGTTGATTTAAGTTTAAGAAGTGGAAAAGTTGGATTATTTGATAGATTAATGATCCCCCCCTCTCAGTAATCTGACCTCAAGACTAACATGTTATGCACAAATAGTTCCAATAAAACACATAGATCTATGACTTATTTCATATTCCACTCATATCTCTTCATACAACATCATGTATATCTTCTTTCCACATATTTGTATCTCTCTAGCACACTTCCCTACTTCAAATAATTACATTTATATATATAATTCATCAACTCATCTCAACTAGGTTTGCCATAGACCTAATTAAATAATAAATCACCATTCATTTTTTAATGCAATCTATTGAATGTCGGCTAGGACATTTCAATGATCCATATCAACCACCTTGAACATGCTCAAATCTACCAATCACGCTCTAAACCTTCGCAACACATTACATCATTAGGTCGGCTAAGACCAAATGAAGAACAAAAACACATTACATGAAAATCATGTGACCTGATCACTTCATCCAATGTGAGCCAACAACACAATCAGAACATGATCAAGAAACATCAACACACAACGTTAAGTGCCTCAGCAAACTCAACATCAACATGAACTCAAGATATAAATCCATCTATGTATTGTTCATCAACAACAATATTGACAACCTATGTTACTAAAGAAATATAGATTTTTAGTAACCAAATCACAGACCAATCAAGTTGAGGACACATGTGTATGTCCCAAACTTATTACGAGGTTAGAAACAACTAACTTTTCAATACCAATCCCTACCGATCCAAAATTGAAACTATGTTTCTTCCTTAACTACTAAAATACCAATGTCTGATAAATTAGTCATAACTCTTTCAAAAAATCACTCTAACTTCTACGAACTAACATCCATCAGCTACAAACATCTCTCAACATAATTGTACAATCACAATTATAGATCTTTTGTGTAGTATATGTACCAAGAAATTCAACCTCACTCAACATATTAGGAACATTGTCTTCAACGGTAGAAACATGTTGACATCAATGAAAAAACATTAATTCTATCATATATGAATAATTTGAACAAAATCTCAGTAATATCCAACACTATCCACAATTGGGCTAAGTTAGGTGAAAGACTATGCAAGCATTTTGAAGACAAAAGTGATCACCTATAACTTTTGGAATAACTAACTACAATTAAAAGGGCGCCTAATGAGTTCATGAAAGATTTCAACTATAGATTCCAAAAGACATGGGATAGAATACATGTTTCAATAAATCCTACTCCTGGTAATGCCTTCTTGCATTATCTTAGATCTTTTAATAGTGATATTTCTACCACAATGCAAACAATGGGTGGATATACTTTTCCAACTATATATGATATGGCTATAAAAGCAGAGAATTGCCTACCTCAAGGAGGAAATTTTTCTCCAATGACTTCGATGCCTTTATATCAAGAAGCACATGTACATTAATGTATGGTGGCTCTTATTCCCATTACAACTATAATTCATCCTCTTATTTCTTCCCCATCATATTCTACATCTTCAAATAGTAAACTTGAATCTATGTTAGAGACAATAGTACAAAGAATACAAGGTTTAGATCTTGGAATGTAAAATATGAAGTAGGATGTTAGTCATCAAATTTAGAGCATTGGAAATGAGATGGTGACTATAAAGAGACAACAATCTCAAGGTAGTAGGCCTTATTAATCCTACACTCAAAATTCTTCATTCAATAGGCCACAAAATCAATCACAAAGTTCATGGAACCAAAATAAGCCTTCGAACAATGTTTCCCCTGTAGATCCAAATGAAAACCCAATAAGGACACTTGTTACTCAAAGTAATATTTCTCAAGAGCAAGAGCGGTGTGCTACTTGCATCTTTTCTTATGATTGATGTGCTTGTCAAAAGGCAGAATCTTCTCAAACTATGACCACACAAGAAGGACCAACAATGTCAGGACAATGATATGATACGAATTAGTCCAATGTTGGATTTAAAACTTAACAACAAAGGGTTTTTTATCTTATGAATTATCAGCCAGAGGAGTGCTCTTTTTCCAATTATGATAGTAATGATGACATAGCTTGTAATACTAGAAGCAAGAGGACAGTGGTGGAGAATGTTTCACCTCCTTCATCAAATCAAACTTCAACTTTAGCATTCATTGCATCCCATACAATAGTAGTTGTACAATATGATTCTGCTGCCCCATTACAAGATCAAAATGCTAAGCATAATATAAAACATCCAAAGGAGTCTCTGGATATTCCAATATAAAAATCAGATTCCATCGTTATTAAAGGTCCTACCATATCAGCAAGCATTCCATTGAATATTGTAGATCAAATGAAGAAGACCAATGTCAATATTTCTATGTGGGGATTCCCTCTCAATTAAACCATAGTTGTAATTATTATGGGAGGAGTTGAAGGTCATTAAGAGTAAAAAGGGACCAATACCAACAAGTGCAACAACTAGTAGAACATTAAATAGAGCAAAAAGTTTGGTGCAACCTATGAAGGAAGAATCTATACGCAAGAAAGACAAGCCTTCCCCTATTTATCTTTCTTTGATTATAGGGGATAAATTAGTTCACAATTGTCTGATAGACTCTCGAGTTAGTAGCTCGGTCATGCCAAAGAAGGTAGTTGACCTTATTGGTATTGAGTATGAACCTGTGAATGAAGGGGTTTTCCAATTGGATGGTACTTATTTCCAAATAGTAGGAATATTAAAATATTTCAATTTGTCCTTGGACGCATGCCCTGGTTTTACTATTGTACAAGACATATTACTCATTGATCTTCCTGCACACTTTTCCCTTTGCTTATCTAGGGACTTGACTTCCCAGATAGGAGGCTCTATTGCATCTTATTGGTCCTAAATGTTCTTCAGAACTGGATATGGAACCAAGGCTTCCATCAAAGCATATCCTTTGGCTCTAAATCACATGGAGACTTATACACCAAGCCCCATAAATATGAATTGTACACTCCACAAAGAAGAAGAGGAGTTCATAGTCCATGAATCTTCTACTCTCTTAACAGAGGTTCCATATTATTTGTTGGATGAGTGGGCTAAATCTTTTTAATTTGATCTAGTACAAGAGGTTGAAGGAAGATGCCTTGAAAATTATTGCATACATGAGGAGGATGATTCTATCCCCAATCTTATGAAAGAACATGAAGATACTAATGGATTGTGGAGATTGATCTTTAATGGCTCAGAGAATAAGAATGGTCTAGGTGTTATGTAATGCTTTTTTCTCCAAAATTGGAGAAATATTATTTTTTATATAGACTTCAGTTTAGTTGCACTACAAATGTAGCTGGGTATGAAGCTTGGTCCAAGGTCTCCAACTTGCACAGAGAAAAGGTATGAAATCCTTAAAATTATTTGGAGACAGTAAGATGGTTGTTAATCATATGAGAAATTATAATGTCACAAGGAACAACCTCCTCAAATCATATAAGCACAAAGTTTGGGATCTACTTGAGGCCTTTCAATATTTTAATATTCAGAGTGTTCTTAGAAACAAGAATAAACATGGTGATAGACTTGCAACAATTGGGGTTCATTATGACATACGAGAGAACGTTGCATACATGAAGGGACAACATATCAGACTTTTTGTAAGGTTGGTTGTCCTAGACAATTGTACAAATTGTCAATTTTTTTATTTCAATTTGCAGATTGTAAATTTTCTACAACACGAAGCTAAATTTTCTGCTAAAAATCAATTTAAGTTATAGATCCAATATGGAGATCAAATTACGAGGCTCAGATATAATAAATTACCCAAAGGTTTTGTCACTTTGGAATGTATCTTCAATTCTAATGATCAAGCAAGAAGCAAAGGTCTGAACCAACCTGCAAAGAAGGATGACTACAAACCTGTCACTATTGTTGATGGAAAGACTCTTAATTTGGGAAAGGTATGTTATGTGACTGAATAAGAAATTTTAAATAATTATGTCAATAATTAAAAGATGTTATTGCTTTGGAATATGAGGACTTAAAGGGTTTTGACCCAATTTTATCTCAACATACTATAGAATTAAATGCTAATGCAAAACCAGATAGACAAAAAAAGAGACCAGTCAATCCTAAGATTGATTCCTTGACAAGAAAATAACTATCCAAGCTCATAGAAGCTAATATAATATTTCTTATTAAGAAAACTTCTTAGGTAGCTAATCTTGTTCATGTAAGGAAGAAGAATGGAGAAATCAGATTATGTGTGGAATTTAGAGACCTTAGTAAGTCTTCCCTTAAATATCATCACCCACTTCCTTCCATAGAGTGGATTTTGTCTAAAGTTAGTGGTTCAAAAGGGTTCTCTATTCTAGATGGTTATTCAGGGTATAACCAAGTCTTAGTCGAAGAATCATACCAATACAAGACAACATTTACTACTAAATGGGGCACCTATTCTTATTGTAAAATTTAATTTGGGATAACTAATGCAGGTGCTATTAGAATTAATAAATGGTGAATTCTCATAGAACCCGGTGAACACCTACATGAAAATAACTTGTCACAAATACTAGAAAATGAAAACACAGAAGAAGTGCTATGAAAGCTAGAGGAAAATATGTATAATACAATAATGAATAATTATAAGAGATCATTCCTTCTAAAAAGGAGACCAAACCCCTAAAAGGTAAAACCCTAAGATGAAAAAAATAATTATTAATGAGCCTAAGTTTAACTACTATGAAAATAAAGTAATAGGTGGCTTAATTAATAAATTAATATGATTTAATTAACTAATAAAATAGCCTATCTACTCCAACAAATGCCCCCCCCCTCCCTTAAGATGAATTGAGGGAGAATCTAAAAAACTAGGACTAAATGCAGAAAGCAGGAAATGGGTCCCAACAACAAGGCTTGATGAGGTACACAAGTACGAGGAAATCTCTGTGAAATGGAGAAAAGGAGAAAACCTAGTGGGAAAAAAATCCTCTCCAAAACGAGATAGAAAAAAAGAGTACAAATGCAATGTCTCAAGAGACTCTCTCGAAACCATAAGTAAAACCAACCCCCCATGCGAGAGGATTGAGACTCCAAAGCCCCCCCAGAATGATAGAACCCTCGAGTCAATGAAAAACCAATTTGGCTCCAATGTGGAAGAAAAACAATCAATGGACAAAGAGGAGGAAACCCTTGAATGTGGGGTGAAACTTGAAGGCCTAGCTGATGTTCAAAGGAGAATGCATGAGAATCCTTTAATATAATCTCCAATGAAGGTGGGATAATAGATGTGTTGAATATGTCATCTAAGAGGATATGAATGTCCTCTAATATGTCTTCAACAACTGCACTAGGTGGATCGTTGCATGGAGTGAAAATGTCAGGCAATGCTGAAGAGGAATCCTGCTGAAAATATGTAAACTCAATAGGAGGTGGAGGTGTAGAAGTAAGAACATTGGTCTTCAAGTGACATTACTTAACCTCAATAGGATCTTGTGAAGAGAGAGAGCGAGTCTCCAACAGTGGAGATGGTGGAAAAAAATGAGAGAAAGAGTACAAGCAAGCAAAATGATTAATTGTCCCTGTTGCAACAATATTTCTTGTCTCACTGTCTTTGATGTGTACTGAATCTCATGTGAACTCAACTGTCTTCCCTATCCCACTGTGAGTAATATGATAGATAGAGAGAATGTTAGAAGACAAAAATGGAACACATAGTACATCATTAAATGCACCAGCATCAATGCTAATAGAACCTTTCACACATTCAATCATAATAATGTCGTTCCCATCAAAATGTTTGAAGTTGTGTATGGTTAGATAAATGAAATCAGATAACGACATATAAACCATACTAAATTGATCTATTGCCTCGTAAATGATGCGAGTATGATTGCTCTTAGATATTTAAAGCATTACCAGTGACTTGACTACACCAAGATGGAGGATTTAAACATGAATGCATGATTAATCTATGTTTTTGGATTTTTTTTTAACGTAAATATGATGAAAACTAATCTAAATTGATGCAAAACAATATGAAAATCAAGCAAGATGAAACCCATGACCCAGTGCTAAAATATAAAATGCAAGATAAATCAAGAAAAAATTAGCACGATAACAATACTATTCAATTGCAATATTCTCCTAGATGATCGTATATTGTGTTTCTCTCTGATTATATATGATTTGAGAGGTGTGAGCCTGATTTTATAGAAAACTCAGATAAAAGTGACGGTCAAGATTGACTGATATTGAGTGGTCAAGATTCTCCCAGAATTAGCATAATCCATGTGAGTTTGAGATGATTGGCTTCTTTCTTGAGTGATTTATTGAGGTAAGCTTTATTGAATGTTTTTCTGATTGATTTATTTAGCTTTCTTTTTTTTCAACTCCATATTTGATTTTTGATTTATTCAGCTTTCCCTTTTCTCAAAATTTTAATTCTTTTTCTCAAATTAATCTCTTTTTTTTATGATTTAAGGGAAAATCAATTTATTTAATAAATATGCTAGGATATTTAATAAATAAATATGATTAAAATAATTTAATTACCAGATAATGTTGATATTTAAGATTTTAATTGATTTAGTGATTGAATACAACCTAGTGATTAGATAAGGTTGAATTGATGAACAAAATTGCCTTTGGGTAGGACTTTGATGATTAAAGATCAATTAATTAAGATTAGGTTATAGTTTAGAAGACCATTTTTGGGTGATTACATTTGCCCCTCTTTGAATTGATGTGCAAGAAGTACATTAATTCAAAGAACATTTATTGTTGAAGCACATAATAGTTTGATATGAAGCGATGAAACTATTCTCGAGGAGAGAAATCAACTTTGAGATTGATTGGACGATGACCAATTGAAGATTTGAAAGACACCGATTCTAAAATTGATGGAACTAGAACCGATGAAGAAATATCAGAATACTCACCCTGATGTAAAGCGATGAGACTAGACATATGTCTGGTGATGATGGTGACAAATAACCAATTTGATGTGAAGCAATGAAATTGATCAATGTCAGAAAGATTCTTAAATCATAAGATTGGTTTGAATGAATAACCAACTTGATGAGGTGTGATGAAACTTATTACCATTAAGAGATTGATCAGGATAATTGACTTATTATAGATTCTGATGAAGCCAATTATTAGATTTCATAAAATAATATTAGATTGAAGTGATGCGATGAAATTGATATGCCCCTAGAGATTTGATTGTGTTGCAATAGATTAGATGTTTGTTTGAGTGACTCGATATGAAGCGATGAAATTACACTCTCAAAATGATCAAAGAAACCTCAACTTGATATGGATTCTGACGAAGTTGAGATGCTAGCAATGGGGTCTTATTTGATTGACAGACTGATTGTTGAAGAAGATGTAATCATCATGCCCCATCAGGAGCGAAATCAAAATTTAGTGATGACATAGAAAATATTTGATCTGATTTTGATTGGGTTGTATACATTTAGGAACACATTCTACACTTGATTAGGGTGTTGTTGACCAAGTTGACCATGGTTGACCAAATTTGAGGACATAGATTGAGAAATGATTAGAAATAATTATGAGTTGGTTTGATTTTCTGAAGATAGATTGTGCAAGCGGTCAACTGCATTTGACCAAAAATTTGATTTGAGATTTTGACAAAAAGGTGATATCAAATTTCAATTTTGATCTCGAAAATGAACTCAGGACCGTCACATTTAAGTTCCACGCCCTCATAAGATATATATACAATTTAAAGAGCAATGTTGTTCATGCCTGAAGCACTTGAAATGCAAAAAAAAACCTTAAAATGAATGCAACCTAGGACTCAGTCACTTGTTTTAAGATGCTATTTTTCATCACTGAGCCTTTGGGACACATAATGTTGATACAACCCTCACTAGTGAGGCAACCATGAGGATATGAATATGACATTGATCGGATTGAATGTTGGAGATAGATATAAGCACCAAGGCATAAAGTGTCAAGATGACCTGAATGTCACGTCCTTTTGATATTGCAAGGGAACATAAGCACTAAGGCATAAAGAGCCAGGATGACTTGAATGTTTCTTGCATGCAAACATACCAGACAAAATATAGATCCTTCATTTCCTATGCAATAGTGATTTTTTCCATAATGATCCTTTTATCGTTCATAACCTAGGACAAATTTAGCACCTATACTCGTAGTGACTCATATGTTCACATCCTAGGGTAAATATTCAGATTGTATAGTAATAGAAAGTCACTTAGAACATACAAGGAGATAATTCCTCACAATCATAAAACAAAGAACAATATTATACCCCCCAGTCCTTGCTTCTCTAGTCAAAATAGACATCTTTGAGTCACTTAGAGAGAATAATAAGCAAAATTCAATTGAAAAGATAACATACAAACAAAATTTCAGCATAACTCAAACAATTTCAGTGATTTGTTTTTGCTTCATGAATATGATTGTCTACACATTCTTGTGTGTTGTTGAGATGTCAGTGACAAAAACCCTACAATGGTTAGGAGACAAGAAACTGACTCGGATTAGACAACCAAGCGTAACTAACGCATTGATGACTTGGTTAAAATTGCTAGGACATTGAGATTGAACACTTTGATTACCCTAAGACTGTGAGGTTGATTGGTTTCAAGCCATGAATGTTCTGGGAAGAACCAAGGTATCACAAAAGTGACTAAAAGATATGTACAAACTAAAGTAGAAGCCTATGAAGACTCGAAATACCAAGAACTACGTTGATAGATGGAGCAATAAATTACAAGAGGCATCTATTTACCTGGTTTTCACCTACTTGGAAGATATTCTTTTTTTGCTACCAAGACACTTTTTTACCAGGTTTTCACTAGGGCACTTTTTTTTTTCTTTTTTTTCTCTTTTTCCCTATTTTTTGTATTTTTTTTTTTTTGGTAATTCACCAAGGCGCTTGTTGCCAAGCTTTCACCAGGATGATCATTTTTTCAGTACTTTTTTAAAAAATTAGAGTTTTTCCAAGATATTTTCCAATTTTTAGAATTTTTTTAGGACATTTTGAGTTGTACATGTTGCTAGATCAGAGAATGCTAACTGTGGAATTTCTTCAAATGGATGATGTTGATAGGTTAGCGGAGTTTTTTTCCTTCTGTCATTAAGAGTTGATAAGCTCTAGAGCCAAAGACTATAGTAATGATGCAAGGACCTAGCCAGTTGGGTTCAAACTTGCCTTTTTGTTCCCAATGTTGTTTATTCCTAGGATTCTCTCTTAAAACAAGATCACCAAACTGAAATGTTCTGTGTCAAAATTTATTGTTGTATCCTCTATACATTCTCTTTTGGTAATATCTAAGGTGATCGAATTTCACTTGTCTACGTTCATCCAACAACTCAATTTCTTGAAATCTAGATATTTTGCAGTCTTCATTTGTTACAATACCATGCAAAGAAACTCTTAGAGACGGAATTTAAACTTCGATTGGTATTATTGCTTCTGCCCCATATACCAAAGAAAAAGGTGTAGCTCCAGTAGGTGTTAGGATACTTGTTCAGTAAGCCAATAGATCCATATTAAGCTAAGTGTTCCAATCCTTTCCTATTTTTTTACCGTTCTATGAAAGATAGTAAGGTTTTGTTGAAGGCTTTAGCTTGTCCATTACCTTGAGGGTAGTAGATAGAAGACCAATGTTGTTTGATTTTAAAATTTTTACAGAGCTCATCCATATCCTTGTTATTGAACTTCCCTCCATTGTTAGTCACAATTGAGGAGGTGATCCCATACCTACAGATAGTGTAATTGAGGATAAACATAGCCACTTGTTTTCCAGTTTCTTTGATGAGTGGAACCAATTTGACCCACTTTGTAAAGTACTCAGTGATGATAAATTTATGACTATTAGATGAAGAAGGATATATTTGACTGATGAGATCAAATTCCCACTGTTGAAAGGGCCAATGAGTGATAAATGGTATGAGATCCCTTTCTAGAGCATGTATCAGTTTTTCATGTAGCTGACATTTCTTACAGGTCTTAGCAAATTTGATAGCTTCTTTCTCCATATTCAGCCAATAGTAACCGACCCTTAGTAGTTTTTGGGCTAGAGTTAGACCATTAGAGTGAGATCCACAAATGCCTTCATGGACTTCAGATAATGCATTTTGAGACTCTTTGTGTTCTAAAATCCTAAGAAATGTACCATATAAAAATCTCCTATATAGGTCATAGTTATGATGACATACTGTGAGGCACTGTGAATCAAGTGTCATTTCTCATTTTGAGTAAGGCTATCATGAATAATTTGGTCATGTAGGTATGAGTAGACATGGATATATCGAGATGAGTCATGTCCAATGATAGAAAAAACCATCTATGAGTCAGGTGAGTTGTAGGCAGGATAGGGTAAGGCTTCCACCAGGAACTTATAGCGGAACTCATCTTCTTGTAACTGTAACATTGATGCAAGTGTAGCCACAACATCAACTTCCTTGTTTTCTAATCTAGGTATCAGATGAAATGTGGTGAAGATAAAGTATTCCCTAAGATCATTAATCATCCTTTTGTAGGGCATCTTTTTTTCATCCTTAGTTTGATATACATCATTAATCTGGTTGATTATAAGTTGAGATTAACCATAAATATGTAGCTTAACAACCTTCCATTCAATGGCCATTTTTATTCCATTCACCAAGGCTTCATATTCTGTAATGTTATTTGTACAAGGAAAGAGGATCTTGTATGCCTTTGGGAGTGAATATTTATGAGGAGTTATAAGGAGAACTCCAACATCTTAGCCTTTTTGAGTGAACGATCTATTAAAGAACATTTTCCAAGCCTGTTGAGTAAGATGCATGATAGATTCATCTAGAAATTAAATGTTTAGAGGTTGATCATCTTAAAGAGGAGAATCAACCAGTTGATCAGTAATTGTTTGTCTTTTTCTATCTTTTTATTCCACATGCTCAATATAAAATTTACTGAGCATCATCACCCATTTAGCTAACCTACGTGTTAGTGTTTCTTTACGTATAAGATATTTCAACAGATCAATCTTAGCAACCAATTTGATAGATTGTACAAGAATATAGTGTCTTAATTTTTGTGAAGAAAATACCATGACTAAGAAATCTTTCTCAATAATAGTATAATTCATCTCATATGACATCAACGTCCTAATGATATAATATATAATTCATTCTTTTTTGTTAAATTCATGTTGAGCCAGGAGCACCTCCAGTGATGTAGTTATAGATGATATGTAACTAATTAATGGTTGAGCTTTATCCCCCAACTAAGAAATAAATCATTTGATTGATTGTAATCTTCCTTGTAGAGTTCTCATTTGACTTATGTTCTTTTGTGGTTGCATTTCCATGATAGCCTATACTTTTTTTTGGATCAAATTCAATATCTTTAGGTAAAAGAATATATTCTAATAGTTTTTCATATGTAACATTGAATGCACACTTCTTAGGATTTAATCTGAGCTTAAATTGTTCCATTCTATCCAAGATTAGACCAAGTTTTGCTAGATGTTTTATCCTTGCATAGATTTTACCAAGGTGAAATCTATATAATCTTCCATGTTTTATGCATCTTGTTGTGAAATATTGTAGTCACATCTCTTTGATATGTAGCACCTGCATTCTTTAGGCCAAAGGGCATGCCATTCTAGCAGAATGTTCCCCAAGCACATGTAATAGTTTTTATCTCTTGATCTTTAGGTGGAATTTTGATTTGATTATAACTAGAAAATCCATCCATAAGAGAGTACTATTTTTGGTTATGATATTGTCACAATGTGGTTTTCACCATCACACTTGTTTATTTTAGTTTTAGTTTTCAAACTAAGATACTTGATATCCACTTCCGTCATGTTCATGCTAGGTTCATTAATGGAAGATGTCATAGGTTCAACAACATTGAGATAGTGGGCCAAGGCATAGTCATTAGAAAAAGTGGGAATACATGTGGATTGGTCTTGCATAATCCAGTCAATAAGCTCAGGATGCATGAGGGATAAAGATTCAACAAGCTCAAAGTAATTCACAGTATGTTCATCATAAACTTGGACCATCAAGTTGAGTTCTAAAATAATACCTTGCATAAGCATGTTTAGACCGTTAAGAGTCATAATATCATTATCAAAGTTCACGTTAGCATTTTGAAAACCTAATTCTTTAGACCTGCCTCTAGACCCTTTTCCTACCTCAAACCAAGTTACATATTATTGCACAACATATATACCCTTGTCAATTGTTTCTATAGATAAAGAATCTCACTCATATTCATGAAATTTTGTTTTAGCCCTATCATACATATCTAGGACATGAGTGAAGTCCATTAACTATCCCTTGTTAAGATGTCTCTCTTATTCCACTTCCTTGGACACAAAAATAATGCCATCATTCCTTTTCAAAAAAAAATCTATAGTCATGTTAGCTTCTTCTACATCGAGTTGTTCTTGTGAAGTAGAAGCTTGTCCTTGAAGAGAATTGACCTGTTACTCATTATCAGACTCTTGTTCAACTTTATTCACTTGTGGATTCTATCCTCTATCATTTTCAAGGAGACTTAAGACATCAAGAGGAATAGGATAAGGAAAAACATCCTTTGCTTCATAATTATCCTCATCAAAGATAGGTGTACTCTTGTCTTCTTCACGATGAGAGTTGGCTATTTTAAAACCAAGACCAGTTTTATCCTTATGGTCTCTATATTCTAAATGAATTGGTTTAGTTAGAACTTTATGATTCATCCCTATAGGACCTTTTCCTTCATAGCCCAGGTGTTTCATTAGCTCATATCCTTTACCATATGTTCTAGTAGAAATATCATAGTTTTTTACTTCTCTATCTTCATCTTCTACTCTAAAAAGAAATGAAAGAACAACTTTCTCTTCATTTTCATCAGCAAGGGAAATAGTTGACTAAACAAAAGTACCATCATATATGACCTTTTCTTGTGATTTTGATGGTTTCATAGTTTCAGAAGGTTTTCCATAATATCTTGGTGAAGGAGGAAGATATGTCAATGAAAGAACAGGTTCTATCTTACACCCTCTCATTCCACTATATGAAATTTTGAGTTTCTTCTCAAAGTCTTTCATCATAGCCTTAGAAATTTTAGTTGCTTTTTCTCTAGAAGTTTCCATGTTATGAGGAACAAGGGTATCAGTGAATTATCTTAATGCATTGTAGTCATAGGTAGTATCTAGAAGAACACTAACTTCAACTCTGTTATAGGGGAACTTTACACATTGATGGTACGTGGATGGAAAAACTTGCATCTCATGAATCCATGATCTTCCCAGCAAAATATTGTAGGCTAAAGGAAGATCAAGCACTTGACAGATTACATCTCATTCTATAATTCCTACCCTGATCGACAAAACATGTTTTACACGATGTTTATGAATCATGACCTCAATATGCAATGGTTGGCTATATGGATGGTTCAAAGAGTTATTTTCATCTTCAGAGAATGCTAGGTAGTGAGGTGAGGTCAAATGACCTACCATATATTGAAACTGATCTAAGTCTAAGTCTTTAGGCATATTTGTAGCTATCAGAGCTTTATCCAAGATCTATTTGTGAGAAGGAGAAATTTTCAGTAGTTCTAAGGTATAAATTTGAGCATTGGTTCATTATAGTTGCTCAATAAAACTGTAACCAGTGGAAGATGATAAAACCAACTATTTGGATGTAGATGATTTAGTAGTTGTAGCTAGTTGTTTTCTTGTATATGCAGGTTGTTTTAAAGATATAGCTTGATTTGAAGGTGAAGAAACAAATCCTTTAAGACTAACTTTTTCTTGAGCATGTATTATGACGTTTGCATATTCAAACTCTTCATCCTTTTTATGAATGATTATCACATTGCAATGTTTTGAATGTGATTTTTTAATAATGTTGTCATCATCTGCATAAGTGTAGTTGACTTTAGCATCACTCTTAGATTTGGAAGTTTCTCCCATTTCACAGCTAGGTAAGGGATTTTTAAAGGCTTTATGATCATTATTTGTTGTATGACCACCAACCTTGATTTCAAAGTTGTCTATAAGATCTTCAATAGCATGCTTTAGCTTCATACAATTATTAGTGTTGTGACCTTGGTTTCGATGGTATTCACAATAATCATTGTCATTCCACCATTTAGGTTTAACTTCAGGCTCATAAGGTTTTGAATTATTAGGTAATATGATGATGTTGTTGGCTAAAAGAGTCTTGAGAGTTGTCTCAAGAGTCTCTCCCAAAGGAGTAAATTCATGTTTAGGTTTTGGAACCTAGGGTTTGTCTTTCAAGAAGTTGCTTGATTTCTTAAGATGATTTTTTATAGCACTTTCAACAGCTTTGGTGGCTTTGATACCACTAGTTAGATTAAATATTGTTGGCTTTGGTTTGAGATTGGTAGTATCAACCACCCCATCACTAACAATGTTTTTGTTCTCATTCCATTATTATTTTTTATCCTTGTTGTTAGAGTTGGAACTAGAACTGTACTTGGTATCTTTGTAAAGAGAAATTTAACCTTTTTTAACAAGTAAATCCTCTATCTTTAGGGAAATTTCCACCATATTGTTAAATGTAGGTGGGCCTTGCATCTTAATGCAATAATTTAGTTCATGAATGAGAGTTTTGATAAAGATGTCCATTTTCTCAGATTCAAGAATTAGACATGGACATCGAGAGAACTTATTCCTTCATCGCTGAAGGAAAGTAAAGAATGGTTCTCATGTTTATTGCTTCATTTTACAGATTTTTGTCATGGTTATAGGATGCTTAACATTGTATGAGTATTGTTGGAGAAACAACTAGATTAGTTCCTCAAACATTTTGATTCCTGTAGGTAGTTTTGAAAATCAAGCAATCACATGGCCACGGAGACTTCGTGGGAAAAATTTGAATAAGATAGGTATGTTCATGCATAAACATCGTACAAAGAGCACAAAATTGTCATACATGGTCCTAAGGATCAAAGTCACCAGTATCCTTATCAAATTTAGGAATTTCAAGTTTGGAAGGAAATGGAGGCATGTAAAGATCTTTGTCAAAGGGAAATGGACAGATTTTGTCAAGAGAGTACTTCATAGAAGGTTTATCTTTTTCCCTTTTCATTTCTTGCATCTCATCTTGTAAATATTGTAATTGTTTAGTCACAAGTGATAGCGGTGTCTCTTCTTCCTTGGTAATGATATTATTGATGTTATAGTTAATGGGAATTTCAGCTCCTTGTTTAGCTAGATTAAGAAGATATTTCTATTTTTCTTTGTTCATGATAATCTTCATCATCTTACAGAAGTCTTTGTCCTTTCAACATTTATCTATAGTTTCTTCATCAAGTTCAAACTCACTAGATGAACTACCACAATCACTAACATGAGTACAATGGTTATCTCAAGAGCAGCGTCTAGAGCTCTCTCTTTCTTATCTTTCTCCATACATGTTGAGAATAGATGAGTTACCTTGATTGTCAGATGAAGGTATATCAAAATTTGATTGTCTTGAAGATTCTGGTTATTCTTGAAAAAGTGGATTCACTTCGAGATTTCTATGTGAAAAAAGGATGTCAAACAGGTGATTGTGAGCTGACACTCAATGAATACCCTAGAGAAAGTATTTTATGATTCTTTCCTCTTCTCTATTCAAAATGTCTACGGGATTTTCTCATTTGGACATGCACTAATGTTCAATGTGACCGAGAGCTAGGAGTGATAAGGATGCAAAGGTCAAATCCAAAATATGTAAGTGTTTACTTTTCTTCAGGATGATTGAATGATGAGATTGATGACAACTAGGTAGGAGGTACCAAATCACTTTGACTCAAATCAGATTCAATTTTAACTAGCACTCATGACTCAAGTTGGATCAACAAGGATTGATTGAATAATTGAAAAGGATTAATGTTTGGATTGAAGGACATGATAAGGTCACTCACAAATTAGGACAAGATCAACAAATCAGGTTTCACTATAGAAGGGGTATACTATCAAATTCTATGCTCAAAGTAATAAAATCCAGGTGTAAGTTCACTATCTGATGCAAACTGATCACATGACTGATCAAAGCGGGATAACAGAGGTATGCATATGTCAGAAATATGTCAAATAAGCTCTCTAGATTCAAATATTTATCGACCCATATGACAGAATGTAGAGTGGTATGACAAAATATTTATAACTAGACAATAAACTAGAAAACCCATACAAGTTGATGCTGGAAATTAGCAAAATATGATCAAATTTGGCAGTAAAAAGCATTGACTTATACAACAATTCTCACCACACCATAGGATAATTATTAGCATCTCATACGACAAAGTAGGCAATAAGAGTTCTAAAATTATGGCTCATATGACAAAAGATTTGGGACCGTACGACTTTGTGCAAGACAGAGGGTTTTTCCATAGAGTTTGATTGTTTTGTTATTTTAAGTTTCAAGTTGATTTACAGTGTTTCAGGTAGTTCAGTGATAAAAAAAACACAATAGACACGTAAAATACAAGGGGAATCCAAACACAAGCTATCCTGGGAAGTTAGCATAGGCAAAAAATCTTTGCATGTTGACTTAGGTACACATCTGATAGCTAATTAGAACACGATCACTAACTATCACGCAATGGATATTCAACATTGTATTAGCCGACTCCAAACTCTAATGGGGGCACAATATGGAAAGTGTCTTGGGGGATTTACTATCAAATCTAGAATTAGAAAAAGGGAAAGCAGAATAAATAAATAATCAAATCTAAAATTGACAAAAAGAGAAAGATGAATAAATCAAAAATCAAATATGGAGTTGAAAAGGGAAAGCTGAATAAATCAAAGATCAAATCTGGAGTTGAAAAGGGAAAGCTTAATAAATCAAAAACCAAATCTAGAGTTGAAAAAGGAAAGCTTAATAAATAAATTAGAAAAACATTTGATAAAGCTTATCTCAATAAATCACTGAAGAAAACAACCAATCAGCTCAAAATCACGTGGATTGTGCTAATTCTAGGAGAATCTTGACCACTCCTTATCCCTCAATCTTGATAGTCACTTTTATCTAGGTGTCCTATAAAATCAGGATCTCACCTTTCAAATCATATACAATCAGAGAGAAACACACTATATGATCATCAAGGAGAATATTGTAATTGAATAATATTGTTATCATGCTAGTTTTTTCTTGATTTATCTTGCATATTAGATTTTAGCATTGAATCATGGATTTTATCTAGCTTAATTTTCTTATTATGTGCATCAATTTAGATTAGTTTTAATCATATTTGCATTCAAAAAAATCCAAAAGCATAGATTAATCATATATTCATGTTTAAATCCTCTGTCTTGGTGTAAGCAAGTACTCGTAATGCTTGAAAAATCTAAGAGCAATCATACTCGCATCATTTAGGAGGAAATAGATTGATTTAGTATGGTTTATATATTGTTATCTGATTTCATTTATCTAATAATACATGTAATGATCTATTGAATTTTTTTGACAAACAAGTACACAAATTTCACACACACATATGCAAGGATATTTAATAAATAAATATTATTAAAATAATTTAATTGTCAGGTAATGTTGATATTTTAGATTTTAATTGATTTAGTGATTAAATAAAACCTAGTGATCAAATCAGGTTGAATTGATGAACACAATTGTCCTTGGTTAGGACTTTGATGATTAAAGACTGATTAGTTGATATTAGGGGATTATAGTTTAGAAGACCATTTTGGGCGACTACAAGAGTAGGAGAAGCCTCAAAAGAAGAAAATAAATCTTGAAAAGATTCCATATGGTGTGAAGCACCTGAATCCAGTAGCCATTTAGAAGAGTATGGACCAATGATTGCACATAATGCATGACCCTTTCCTTTTTCATGTCCATATGTTTGGAATGATGATAATGAAGAAGACCTGTGAGAACTAGAAGAAGAAGGAATATCAATGTTTCTCTTCTTAAGAAGAGTTGTCAAATCTGAAACATATTTTGCATATCCATATATCTTCTTCTCATAGAAATGAGGCTCACCATGATTGGACTTTTACAACAAGCACACTTAGGTCTTTCTGTCTTTGATTTTCCCCCTTAGGAGAAGGTGGGCTAGATGGGTGCTGAGAACTAGAATCCTTCCTAGGATCAGTGGTCCATGACTTCTATTTCTATGACTTCCTTGGAGATGTCTGAGCTACCAATGCTTGGTTATTTGATCCTAGGAGAGCATCCAACTATGCAATCTTGGACAACTCTCGTGTCAAACAATCACATAAAACCTCAAATGTAGGCATGGTAAATTGTGGACCCAAAGCATCCATGGTGGAATAGAAGGTAGAAGATAAAATTTGAAATTGACCTCAAAGCTTAGTAAGAATTATAAAAATACACTCTATATCTATTTTGTTCTTACAACAACCCTATAAGAATGATTGTAATGATTTGAATTTCATCAGAAAAGCCTCAATAAAGGGAAAAGAATCAGGTGCTAAGGAAGTCAGTTTTGCCTCAATCTGCAGTTCCCTAAACTCATAGATGATGCCAAAAATATCTTCAATCTTAGTCCATATAGCCAGAAGAGTTGTGCAACCATCCATGTGAAAAATAAGATAGTCTGAAACATGCAAGGACATCAAACCCATAGCCTCATCCATTTTTTTTATGTTAGAACCTCAAAGGGAAGCTACAAAACAAGTTGATTCTCATCCAAATGCGATCATAAGCCCTTAGACATGATAAGTCTAGTCATATGTGCCTTCCAGGTAAAATAATTGTGTGGATTAAGATGGTCATATGAAGAATTTTCCACCATATTGAATTTGTTTTAAAGAGAGAAATTTCTGATATGGAAAACAAGAAAAAACACCCCCCCCCCCCCCCCCCCNAAGAAAAAACCCCCCCCCCCCCCCTCCCACAACACAAAAATCCAAACCCCAATACAAATTTGAAAGCTGGAAAACTATGAAATGCAAAAAACACTTCTGAATATTTCATCTGTACCTAATAGATTTGCTAATTAAATAGACTATAGATATGGAAAGATCACTAAAATAACTTCCAATGCCTCTTCATTTTCAAAAACTAGAGCCAGGACATGGAAGTTATGCCTCCCAGAGTGCAAAAAAAAATTCTGACTTTGACAAGAAAAAACAAGTGCAAAATGGAAAAATTAGAAAATCCAACCTACAAAAATATCTGTCTTGGAATCACCTTTCTAACGATATCTTGTTTTCCCAATTTTGATACCATATGAGAAAGTTGTGGCCAAAAAACCAACAAGCCACTATTTATTATAAAATAATCAAATTGGTTGATAGGTTCATGACCATCAAATTTAAGGTCGCATTTTCTGATGTCAGCACTTGCACATGTAGGCATACTTTCCTGTAATCTACTCTTTTTTTTATAGAAATACATGACCAAAATTATATTACTTAAATACTATCAATTTTTACACGTGAATGTTTGGGAGGAAAATAAAATAAAAATTCATCTCCCCAAAAGAAACATGGGGCAAGCCCCAGAAACCAAGTCATATGGCCTCCGGCCAAAAATGAGAAACAAGAAAAAACTAGAACAACTGAAGACAATAAAAATGAGAACACCCTTAAGTTGGAACAATAATGGGAGAAGGGGGCAGAGGATCTGGTTAGTCTTTCTTTCCTCTCCAACCAGTTTTCGGTGTAGGCTAGGGGTCTGGAAGCATCCATCCATCAATATTATCTTCTTCCTCCTTGTCTTCCCTCCAAGGAGAAATTTCCAGTGCAAGTCAACGGAAACCTTTCAAAGAGGAAGGCCATCCTGAACCATCACCACTAGAAGACCAACGAGTGGTTGCAGGTGGAGGCCAAGTGGGGGAAGTTTTAGCCGCACATGGTGAGGGAGAACCTTATAGGCATGAAGCAACAACATAACCCTAAGGTGAATGATGACGAGAGGGAAACCTATGGCACAGAGGCTAAGAATGAGAATCACCTCGCTGGGTGGAACTGCTTCTTCCATGACGCTGACCATGGGAAGTGGAATGGGCGCCAAAAGTTGAGGCATCTAGAGTTACCCGCTCCATAGTGCAAGGAGCATTTCCCCAATGCTGAAGAAGCTCATGTAAATGGGAAAACTCAAGGGTAATTTTATCTACTTGAACCTAAATCTGTAGGATTACATTATTTCAAATACAAGCTTTAGCAAACAAATATACATTAATATCAATTATAGTATTTGTGAAAAGCATTGTATGCTTCTTTTGTAAACTAGCCTTGTTGACCATATCACTCCATAGAAAAAAAAAGACTAAAATAACATATCATATGAGCTCATATGGCCATGAAATTAAATCTAGGATCACTTGGGACCAATATATTAGGTGGGTCGTCTTTAGATTTAAGAAATTTGCAGCTTTTTTCCGATGCATTTTTTGGGCTACTTTTGAAAGTCGGGAAGTCAGAGACTTTTGAAAGTTTGAAAGTCATTACGTCAGGAGATTGAACACTTTTGAAAGTTGGGTAGTCAAAGACTTTTGAAAGTTTTAAACTTAAAGACTATGAAGCAGGACTTTAAAAGTTTAAATTTGGCCAAGTTAAAAAATGGGCCAACAACAATCTTTGAAGGGGGACAAGGATTGAACATGACGAAGACAATCCAAAACTCTAAATAAAAACTAGTGCCTTGTCCATTGGGATATAGAGTCAAAAGAGACAGAACACAGGGGGTTGCTTGTAGAGGGTGGAGGGGAAACTGGACACACACCAAAAACTATAAGCCAAAATTGAACACAAAAAAACTTTATTTACAAATATATACAGGGGTACAACCCTTTACCTCAAGAAAGTTCCATCCAACTTAGGCAAAACCATTAACGGGCTAGGGAAAATATGAGCCACTTCTCAGCAATGGATCATGGCCATGGACTATGGTTATAAAGAGTAGCTCTCTTGTGACTAATTGAATAATGAATTTTAGACTGATAACATGTAAAAAAATTCTATGAATGCATTCATGCCCATGTAGTCATTCTTCAGTATAAACCTCTAAGTTGATTTCAGATTCATGTGTGGCATTTGCAAAATGATCCGACTCTTCATTTTCAATGTCTTCATTAACTTTATTAAAACATGACGAAGGATTTTCAAGAGTCAATATTTCTTCCCTTGGTCTACATAATAAAACAATTTATACACATGCAAAGGATGACTGCAAATTCTGAAGATCAAATTCCTCAAACATGGGATCAAATTTGACAAAATAGATATCTTCTCTTTTCTCATAAATAAAATCATCACTGAAAGAACCATTCTCTTCACTCATATCAGTAGACTTCATCATCAAATTATCACATTCTTCTAACATATGGTCAATTTTGATTACTGGAAATTCTTCCCTTTCTATGCAAAAAAAATGATCATCATAGGAATAATTTGACTTAAAAGATTGTTCATCAATTTATCTTCTAAATTCAACCAATGAATCATCGCATTCTTTAAAATCCTCCTTGTGGAAATCAAGAAGTTGAAGTGGAATTTTCCGAATCTACATAATATCTTTTCCATGAAAAAATCTTCAAAGGTAATGAGGCTTATTTCCTCCTTTCTAGAATCTTTTCCTTTGATCAATAAAACTAAAAGATAAATATTCAAGTTGAACTTTGTGAAATCTAATTGATTGGTTTCTTTATTATTTATTAGCCTTTCAACCTTCTCTCCATCTTCAAAAAGAAAATTTTCCATTTTTGGATCTCAATCTAAAGATTCTTTTATAGCCTCGTGTAAGATATGATCTCTCTTACTTCTTTTCATCCACATTAAAAGAAAAAGTTTCTAATTTGGGAGGAAAAGAAAATGTAGACACATAAGTATTTGTACCTTTCTTTACATCATTGGAGCTACAAATAAATTCACTCCTTCCAACTTCGGTGATGTTACCATTTACATCTACAATTCCACACCGAAAATCATCATTTGACCCTTTCAAGAAACGGTCAGGGAAATAAACATTTTTATATTCTTCTGATGATACTTCTTCCATGGGTGAAGTGAATAGTTGTTCCCTTTGTCTGTTTGCATGCATACTACAGGAATTTCAAATCTTTTACTTTCAGCTTGATGCAAATTTTGTGTCATAGTCTGATATTTCTCTTGCTCAAGATCATTCAGTATATAATATCTCTAATGCACACACTTCAACAACCATGAAGATCGGTGGTCTTCACAAGGGTTCAAATTCTTCTTTTCGGCTTGACAGATGCTTTCTTTACAAGCATTCAAAAATAGATGAAGTATATGATCATCTACAACCAATATTTCTTCAAGAGTTGGTGGAGACCTCCTCTCAAACTAGATCATTTTCTTGGCCCAATCATGAACCATCATTCTGAAATCTTCAAATACACAGAGTCGCCAACCTTATTTTTGGAAATGCACCACTATAAGAAAGAAAGTGCCAATCTTCTTGCCTTCCCCAGTGGAGTCACCAAAACTATGTTAGTAAACAAATTTAAACTTCAAAAATACCAACACAAACTGACTCACAGTACCCGGATGAAAGTACAAATGCTACTAACAGTTGGAGAAGTTATCATCAAGTTGATAACTTTCCTTTGAATTAAGAGGTACATGTCCCTCTTAACATATATGCAATGAATAAAACATTGATATGCTTTTCGCCAAAAAGTAATATAGGAAAACTAACATTTGCTCATAACTATGACATAGATGTGAATAAAAAGAATATCAACCCATGAGAGTGAAAGGAAATGACACAAAGTTCATCTATTCCACACTGACAATAAAGAATCAGGAAAATAACAGCAACTCTTTACAGATTTTGTGAATATTACTGATTCAAAGTTCATGAAATAAACACACACATGATATGATATAACATAATGAATCCCCAAGAAATCTTGTAATTGAAATAAGAAAACCACAATAAAAATAGAGATGCCAATGAACACAAAGTTTCAAAATAACTTCATTATTTCTTGAGAAAAATTAAAGAGTTCAAAGCCTCTTTATTTTTGTACGCAAAGACCATGTTTCTCCTCTAGCAAAATGCTGCTATTCCTCTCCGACTAACCCCTTTTTCTTGAAATTTTTTTACAATAAATAGTATCTAGTGCCCTATTGGTTCCTGTAACCGTTTCTTTTTTTATAGAATGGAATAACCTTTTCACATTCCCCATGAAATGGTTATCTTAAAATGTTTTAGATTATTATACATACGTGCTTCTTTTGTAAATTGGCCTTGTTGACTGTATCACTCCATAGAAAAAAGACTAAAATAACATATCATATGAGCTCATATGGACATGAAATTAAATATGGGAGCACTTGGGGCCACAATATTATGTAGGTCATCTTTAGATTTAAGAAATTTACAACTTTTTTCAGATGCATTTTTCGGGCTACTTTTGAAAGTCGGCAAGTCAGAGACTTTTGAAAGTTTGAAAGTCATGATGTCAGGAGATCAACCACTTTTGAAAGTCGGGAAGTCAGAGACTTTTGAAATTTTGAAACTTAAAGACTATGAAGCAAGACTTTAAAAGTTTAAATTTTGGCAAGTTCAAAATTGGGCCAATAGGTCCAATAGTTTAGATTGAATTGACGGTGAGGTAGACAATTTATTTGGTACTACAACTTTTGACGGGGCTCCTTGCAATATGATTTTAGAATGATGGGTAGTAATAACAAACTAGTGTCAAGACCTCAGATAGTAATGGTGTTTATGATCAGATCAGGATTAGTTTTGGGGTAGGTGAATTTTTCCTTATTGTCAATGTACAGAAGTAGATGCCTTACCTTTTCCATGATCCACAAGTGGATTCGTAAAGATTTTGTGATCTTGATTGGTGGTGCTTGTATTTGTGATAACTTCTATTTCACCCTGATCAATGAAATCTTGGACAATATGCTTAAATTACATGCAATATTTATTGTCTTGTGTCCCTTAGTTCTGTGATAGTCATAATAAGTGTTGTCGTTCTACCATGTTGGTTTTCTGGTACCTTCGTAATGTTTGATTTAGGGTAAGGTGACCGAAAGAGATTGTAGTAATTTCTCAATAGGTTCTACAAGAGGCGTAAAGTCTTGATATGGAGAGATGTTATTTCTTGCAGGACTTTGTTGGTAGGTCTGTTAAGGGTGCCAGTTGTGTGTGAATGAATTGCACCTTCATGAAATTATTTTATTTAACTATAATTCTATGGAATAATAATGGAAATTTAAGCTAAGAATTGCAATTAAATCAATAAGCATCTCGTGGCTCTCTATCTAAGCATGTTGATAAAGCTCTCAACCTTAATCTCTATCAATGACATTCCTAGAACGAGAATTTGATGAAGATAAATGCCTAAATCTAGCTCAATTATCTCAAATTATGATAATATTGTATCCAAATGCACTCAAAATGATCTCCATAATGCTAAAATGCTATGATAATCTCTCAATTATGCTCAAATTGCTATGAAAATGACAAGAGGTTTGATGCTTTGCAT
>MU227035.1:1112413-1146064 GCA_018584345.1 Thuja plicata
GACAAAGAGACAAATTTGAGTGATTGAGATTCAAAGTTCAAAATGAGTGATTGAGATTGCAAATTTAGGAGTGATCCATGTGCTTTGTGTTCTCAATTCCCATTGGTTGCTCAAATTTATGTTGAAAAATATTAAGATTATTTAATTCAATCAATCAATTAAATTATCCATGTAGGGATGAGTAGGTTCAATTTGATTTTTGATTTAAATTGATTTTGTCCAATTTGATTGATAAATTTCCATTTGATTTTATTTTGATCCAATTTGATGCAATTTGATGAGATTAGGAGCAATTTGATGAAAAATGCAGATTTGGTTGATTAGAGAACACGTGGTCAATTTTAGGTGTCTACAAATGCCCCTCTTTGAATTGATGTGCGAAGCACATTGATTCAAAGAAAACTTGATGTCTTGATCACTGATTTGATGCTAATTGATTGATGCAGAAACCTGATGCGAAAATTGATAACTTGATATGAACTCTTATGCAAAACCCGATGAGAAACTGATGCGATGCCTTGATTTGATAGATGGATAACCTGATGCAAAATTGACGCAGAATGCCCCACTGATGATAATTTGAAATTTCAATGTCCCAGATTTTGATTGGTGTTTGATGTAGATTTGATTGATAAGACATTGCCCCTAATTTGAAAAGAAAACTCGATATGAATCCTTGATGCCGATATAATGCATATATGATGCCCCCTCGAGAAATGAATCTAAATGATTTGGATGGTTTGGTTGAGCTTGGGAAATTAAGATTCATTTCATGATAAAATCAATTTGAAAATGCCCCAGTTATGAAAGAATTTGATGATTGAGAAAATGTTGTTGATGTTTGAGATAAGGTGATGATGTTTGGATATCACTTGATGTCAATCAGAATCACTTGGTTGATGTTGTATTTATGTCAATCTGATAGGATAGGTATGTTGATGGATTGATTGGATAAATTGATAATTCGCTCTCAAGATCTAGAGAGACGAACAAATGGATTGATTTTCCTTCCTCAAGATCTAGAGTTAGTAAATTTGATGCACTCAAGATGAGCAAATGGATGATAGGATAAATGATTGACGCTAGATGATCAATTGGATGATTCAATTGATTGGTATTTGATTGGATTAGATTTTATGGGAAGATTAATGGTGGGAGGATGATAGATAGGGGCATTTGATATGATTAAGGTGCAAATGTAGGTACAGGTAATGAAGAGAATTAGGTTTCCCCTAGTTGTTCAGATGGTGAGGTTTCCCCTAGGTGAGCAGATGTATATTGATGATATCCTTGATGTAGCATTGATCAATTTGATGAATCAGACATTTGATGATGTTGAGTAGGACTTTGATGATGTAATCATAAGTAACTTCCACCCCATTGATTAAGGAAATTCCCATAACAACTATAATGCAAGATTAACCTATATGAATGCCATGCAATGCAACTAACTGTCATTGATTTTTGCGAAAGAAATGCAATAGAGATATATTTTCATCATTGAGCATTGTGGAACTAGGAGTCAATACAATCCTTACCGGTGCCACTGCGACCATAAGAATATGAATATGAATTTCATCTCATTTGGTAATCTCTTTTGGAAACTAGTACAACCCTCAGTAGTTGAATAACCAACTATGGGAGTATGAATACCGGTTTTATCAGATTCAATGTTGCAAGTGGATTTTGGTATTAAGATATGGAAGATCTAAATAGACAAGGTATCCTTTTGTGTAAACAAACAAAGGTTAACCCTCCTTCCTATATGAATTTCCTTGATGGTTCTTTGATGACCATGTCATTAGACAAATTCACACAAGTTAGTGGATCTTCCTCAAAATAGCCACACAAAAGTCAAGAAGAACATCATGTCTTCATCATCGCCAATCTAGTCGAGACATCATCAATTAGCTAAAAAGAACATGACTTGAAAAGATCAATGAAAATCATCAAAAAATTCAAGTGTTTGGCAATGTATCAAGATTTCAAGAAGAATTCCAAACATTCTGATTATTTAGGGTATTGTCGATTTTTAATCCAGATAAAATAAGTCAATGAAGTTTAAGGATCAAGTTATGCGATCAAACTGTTTAGGTTGAACAATGATATCCATCAAAGGTTCCAAAATATCTCTCCTCTGAAGCTCTGAAAATTTTCTTCTGTCATGTGACCAAAATGTAGCACTTTTGAATCCGTTTGTACCAAAAACCAATGATTTTCCCCCAAGTGATAAGTGAAACCATGTGCAAAGCTTGGAAAAATGAAACCTAAAATGCAACAATGCATCTGAGAGACTTTATGTAATATTTTTGGATTTTTGGATTTTTTAATGTTTTGGATTTTTAGAGATTTTTTATTTTTTAGAAAAAAAATTTATTTTTTTGATTTTTTAAGAAAATTACCAGCTCTCAAACAATATCACATTGGTTTGCCCCTAATGTCTAGCAAGGTATAGGACATGATAGATGGATTTGCAAGCTGGTGGATTAGAAATGGAAAGGTCATTGATGGATGAAGAATGTGAATGTGACCCGTAGGACCATCTCCTCAAGATTACCCAAGCTAAGAAAAAATGATATAGCAATGCGGAACATGTTTTTGGATAAGCAATGGAAGCCAATGATACAGTTCTAGATAACATATAGGATAATGACCTGATGTCATGAAAGTGGGTAGACCAAAAAGTAGACATGTCAAGAAGATTCTGATAACAAATTTTGCACTTTATGTCCTTCATTTTCGATCAAGACCAATGGATCAATTTGGGTAAGATGTGGATAAGATAGAACGATTAGGATAAAGGGGTGATGGAGGTTATGAGGGGATGGTTTTGGGATTATGGAAATATTTCATAGGAATAATGAAGGTGGATTGGGGAGAAGCAAGATCATGATAGGGTAGCATGGATACAACAAGTAAATAAGCCGATGGAAAGGATAATGGTGTCAAGATACTTGATGCTCATGGATATGTTCAACCTTGTCAATACCAAAGGTAAAAGAGGGAATATGGATGAAAGTGAGATAAATGATAGGAAGATAGAGGATAGCATGGATGAAACTTGCCCCCAAGTGTAGAGTGCAAAAGGAAGGAATTACACATGATGCCTGTTTGCCAAGTTTTCATCATGGTACTTGTCCAAGGCGCCACAAAAAGTGGTTTTCACCATAGGACAGATTGATTTCACTTTACTTTTGCTATCAAGGTGCCTGTTTTACCAAGTTCTCACCAAGGTACTTTTTCTCTTTTTCAAATTTTTTTTATTTATTTTTTTGTATTTTTCAAAATTTCCCCAACATCTGGATCTTTGGACAATGCTCTTATGAAAGATATGCTATAATAAACTGTGAATATGGCTAGGATGCTCAAAGATGTTGATAAGGTGATGATAAAGGACACATATGGATGATAAGGGTAGATGGTGGTAAATGTCTTATGCCATAGATTGGATAAGAGGGATGGAAAGATGGAAAGTATGTGTTGGATAATGAATGTGAGGATAAAAATAAGGTAGTTGTGGATGGAAATGTTGGCAAGATCATATTTGAAACACACTTTTAAGGGAGGTGGAATGATGATGGAACAATGGATGAAGGAGGTGAGGATGTAGCTAATATAGTGGATTTTGGGATATCTGAACCCAAAGTAGACTTGGAAAGTGGAAAATGTTTAGAAGGAGACAGAATGGAAGCCTTTGGAATCTTGAATGTCAAATTTGATTTTTCTTTTGTGTGAAAGTCTTTCAAAAGTGGCTTGGGGATCCACATAGTCTTTGATTTTTATTTCTTTTGCGATGCTTTATATTATATTTCTTCAATGAGGGATTTAGGAACCCACATTTTCTTTGATTTTTATTTTTGCTTGGTGGACCTTTGTGGTCTCTTGGATATTTATTTTTGCTTTGTGGACCTTTGTGGCCTTTTGGCTATTTCTTTTTTCTTTTCATTCACATGTCGATTAGATGGGACATTGTGATTTTCATACACATGTGGATTCTTGGATTTCTGATTTTTATGTTGCACATCCAAATTGCTTCCAAGATACTTAGGAATTATGGGTGAATAGGAAGAATATGGAGGGTTCATATGGATTGGTGTTTGGAGATTATTCAAGTATGTGCACCTTTGTTGATCTTGATACATGGTAGGGTAAGTGAATGGAGAGCTAGGGATGGTAGAAATGATTGATGGAGGAATATAGGGACCTAATATGGATGGAAGGGATGAAGACTTTAGCTTTTGGACATAGGAACCCAAATTGGATTTGGAGGATGGTGAAGGAATATGGTTGCATTTGAATGGAGGGAGATAAGGTGTGAAAGGGATATCAACATCTTTGGAATGAGCTGCATTGTCGAGGTTCTCATCTTTAAGATTTATCTTTATACCAATAGACTCATGAAGAACTTTTATAGGAACAACTTTGATAAGATCAACCAAGATTTGAAGGGATTTATTATCATGCAAGGGAATTGGAGGAATGATGGTTTATTGAGGTGAATATGGAGGACCGTGACAATGAGTTGATATGATATTTTGATCTTGACAAGGATCATCAGATGGTGTAGAGAGGGTGCTTTGCTCTTGATTTTCAATATGTTCATTGGAAATGGTGGAAGGGATATCTTTATCTTGCTTGGGAAGTGGAGAGGTATGTAGCTCTTGAGGTGGAGGGATATCTTCTTGGAAGAAATGAAAGGGTGCAAGGGGATCATCACAAGATTCTATGGATATGGGACCTTCATCAAATATGGGAGGGGATTGTATAAAATCTTGATCTTTATTGATATTTGTTTCTTTGCTCTTTGGATTATTCTCTTGACATGGAGTCACTTCTAAGGACAAGGTAGATGTTTGGAAATGCGTGGGAAATGTTTGGAGGAATGATGGAGAATCCTTTTGAATATGCATTGAAGAACGTGATAGCTTAGGGTCTAAGATCTTTGAAGCATGGAAACGATTTGCAGCAAGATGTGAGTTAGCTTGGGTTTCTTTTAGAGGTAGCCCTTGAGGGTAGACATATTCAATGTGGAAAGTATCATCATTAGGCTCGCGCTTTGATGGAGGAATTTTGGATAGTTGTGAAGCTTTGTGAGATGGATGAAGGATGAAAGGAGTAAAGGCTATGGGATAAACCTTGCTAGATAGAGGTTTGTGCATTAGGTTTTTCTTGAGAGTGGTACCTTTCTCTTCATTCTCTTTATTATCTTGATCACAAATAGGGTGGTCATGAAATTTCCCTTGATCCAAGATAGGTTTGTTGCACTTAAATGCTTCTTTTTGTGAAGAAGATGGAGATACAGAAAGAAAAGGACAGATTGATCTTAATGGTGGATTTTTAGATGATGTATCATTTTCTTTTTCCTCATCCTTCTTTAAGGTTGATATATCATAATTATGAAAAAGCTTAGCTCCTAATTGAGCAAAATTTAAGAAATATGCTTCTTTATCCCTCTTCAAAATTAAGTGCATTGTTTCCATAAATATGGGGTCTTGGGATTCTTCCAAAATTTCATCTTCAGTCACTTCGTCGTATTGAGTCCTATGGAGATTTTGATAATTATTCTCCGCCATAGGATTAATTCATTTCTCAAATAGATTCATGATTATAAATGTTTTTGTAGAATCTGATCTATTTGTTGTACTAGACATAAATAACTCTGAAAAGGGTATCCAAATATGTTTTAAAAATTCTTCCAAACCCTTGGGAAATGCCCCATGTTTTCCCTTCTATGTTTTTGGGTGTCACTTCACTGGTGTGTATGCGTGACTTAACTCTTCACAAATGTTAACTGGAATTTGTCTACGCAACACTCTGCAGTTAGCAGGCGGCGTTTGCCTGTTGGTAGGCGTTGTTGTTAATCTTTGAGGCATCACTTTCCAGTGACTTGTGCGGTTTTTTAATGCTGCAAGGCATCATTTCAATGTTGCAGGCATCACAAAAATTTTTGTAGGTGTCGTTTAAATGGTTATACGCAACATTTTACAGATAAAAGTTGTTTTTTCACAAATGTTTTAGATTTTTAAAAGTTTAAGGTTGTGATCAGATCTGCCAGGTGATATAATTTCTTGAAAAAGTAAATACAAATGCAACACACACATCAACTTTGTATCATATCCCTAAAACAACACTATATGTATTTTCTCGGTCGTTTTAACAAGTATAGCACAAGAATAGATTCCAATCAATCTACCTAGAGTCAGATGTGGCTTTTAAACATTTTGGCTCTAAAAGGTAGCATTCTACTTAAAAAGGATTTATTGAATACCTCTGTTCTAAACTATGTTAAGTTGTTTTACCCCCTTGCAGGCTTCTCACATGCACAAAAGTATGATTTTGCACAATCCCAAAGGACTACTCGAGGAAGTGAAGATAACTTGCACACAATTTAGTCACTACAACCTATTAAGGAAGAGTGCATTTATTTATAGTGGGTCAGATAGTATCGCAGCTTAAGCGATTGTCTCCCACTTTGGGTCATTCCCTCTCACTGTCCTCGTAAGGATGTACTCAGGAGGCAGGCCCTCTAAAGCTCTATATTATCTAGCATATATTGAAAGCAAGAAATTGAACTTAGTTCAACAAGTTTGGGAATTTGATTCACTTAAAAAGTTAAGAGCATATCCCTATTGTTGTTCTTTGTTCCAAACACTTAAAACATAAATGTTCTTTTTCAACCTCGTAACAAAGAGGTTCTTAAAAATTGAAGTGTGTGGTTCAATTATCCTCCTTAATTAGCTAGATTTAAACGAATTACCACAATTTAAGCAAAGCAAGCTTGATGAGAAAAATACCTTATTTCAAAGCTAGCAATGGCTAGGCGTATTTTTGATAAATTTTGCTTTGTTCGTTACTCACCTAATGACGATTATTCCCTCTTCGGCTCCTCCAACAAATTAGTTCAACACAACCACACAAAATGAAGGAAAACCAAAACAATTGAAAACAAAAATGAAGCTTCTTTGGAAATTTTGCAAAATGCACCTAAGAAACTTAAAATATGCAATCAATTTAGGGAATGAAACTTCTTCTTGTATCCATTTACGAATTTGATATAATGCTCATACAAAGATTCTTTGATATCTAAACCTTCCAAAATTCTAGCATTATGCAAATATTTAGAGTGTTTTTTGAATGCTCTTGCCTCTTTGCTCTCCCTTGTGACCCTTAGTTATGGTTTTTGTAGTTTCAAGTGCTTTTTCATGTGTAGAAAACACAGTGAAAAAGAGTTAGAAAATTGAATTTAATGATTTAACAACATTAAAACATAGAAAGCAGCAGGTGGCATTTAACAACTAATAGGCGTCATTTCACTGTGTATAAGTGTTATTTTAAATCATCTTAGGTGTCACTTTCCAGTGACTTAGGCGTTATTTAAAAGCTGACATGCATTAAAATAACATTCACAGGCATTACCAAGTGTGCAAATTGCGACACAAAATAGTTCACAGACGTCAAAAGATAGCTCGTAGGTGACGTTTCCCAAGTCAGAGGTGACACTTTACGCTCGCAGGCATCACACTTTATCTCATAGGCGGCAGAAGAATTTAAGACAGAAATAAAAGGAACTATGTAGGCATTACTTCTCTGCTAGCAGGCGTCATTAGATTCTTCATAGGCGTCATTTCTCCTACAACCTGCAAAGTTAAAAGAAAAATGCACCAAAAACACACAAAAATTGATAAAAATGATGAAATGAGGCTCAAAGCCCCATGGTGGGCATCATTTGTGTGTGAATGAATTACACCTTCATGAAATTAGTTTATTTAACTATAATTCTATGGAATAATAATGGAAATTTAAGCTAAGAATTGCAATTAAATCAATAAGCATCTCATGGCTCTCTATCTAAGCATGTTGATAAAGCACTCAGCCTTAATCTCTATCAATGATAGTCCTAGAACGAGAATTTGATGAAGATAAATGCCTAAATCTAGCTCAATTCTCTCAAATTATGATAATATTGTATCCAAATACACTCAAAATGATCTCCATAATTCTAAAATGCTATGATAATCTCTCAAATTGCTATGAAAATGACGAGGTTTGATGCTTTGCATTCAAATTTCTAGGATCCCTTATGCTCTCAAAATGACTTCTATTTATAGGATTTTCCCAAGTGTAGGGGGTAGAGTTACTTGATCATGATTAAGCCATGGTTAGGTGAGAGGCTTTGAGATGGTTTCAAATGGGGGGACAATTTAAATGGTTGTCTCAAAGGTTTGGACAAAGGGAAAAATTTGAGTGATTGAGATTCAAAGTTTAAAATGAGTGATTGAGATTGCAAATTTAGGAGTGATCCATGTGCTTTGTGTTCTCAATTCTCATTGGTTGCTCAAATTTATGTTGAAGGATGTTAGGATTTATTAAATTCAATCAATTAATTAAATTAACCATGTAGGGGAATAGGTTCAATTTGATTTTTTATTGAAACTATACAATTAATTGATTAAAATAAATTATTTAATTTTGATTATCCCTTTTAGGCTTATATTTGATTATTTGATGTCATGGTTAAGTAGTCCTTTGATTTAAATTTATTTTGTCCAATTTGATTTAATAAATGTCCATTTGATTTGATTTTGATCCATTTTGATGTAATTTGATGAGATTAGGAGCAATTTGATGAAAAATGCAGATTTGGTTGATTAGAGAACACCTAGTCAATTTTAGGTGTCTACAGCTCCCTTTAGGGTGAGGGATCTTTATGCTTTTAGCCCTTTCTCAGCTAGCTCTTCAAAGGTTTCAATTAGTTGGGAGTTTAATTCACACATCTTGTCGAGTTGACAACTTTCGATGAACATTTGGATCTTCTCTTTTATGGGTACGTGGAAATATGTCTTTGAGGACACATTTCTCTACCTTTGTAAGAATGAGACAAAGTTATCACCACTCTTTTGTTTGGTAGTACACAGATCCATTAATGTTATTTTCATGACAATATTGTGTGAATAGTTGGGTATGAATTTCTCAGCGAATTCATTCCATGATCGTATCCCAAGAGGAAGTATGAAAACCACTCCATGGTTGGCCCACCAAGACTACGCAGAAAAAGTCTCATCAAGTACGTGTCATCGTATGCCACTTATATGCAAGTCATGAATAATTCTCATATATGGTCCTGGGGATCACCCTTTTCCTAGTATTTGTCAAATTTAGGCATCTCAAAATAATGTGGAAAAGGTGAAATGTGCAATGTCATATCAAATGGGTAAGGGATAATATCCAAAATACTGTAACACCTCTTCGGAGTGCACGTTTTCAAGTTAATGACATGTTTCTGGAGGATTTGGAGTTGTTGGGGGAAGGCTTCAGTGGGTGTCGGTGTAGATGGCACCGCGTGAGGATAAAGAAATGTTGCCCCGCTATTATAAGATGGTCTGGTTGTACGAGTTCCCATAGTCTAAGTTTGTGTATGTCCCAGGCACATGTGGTAGAACATACTAAGGTTGTGGAGTATACTAGGGCTGCAGCGTATGTAGAGGTTGTGGAAGATAGTGAGGTTGTGGAACGTATTAAGGAGATGAGATGTATAGAGGTTGTTGATTGTGCTGAGTGGTGGGATGTTTGGAAGCTACTGTTGAGATGGAAAAATGTATGGAGACTACTGCTGAGGTGGTGGAATGTATGAAGGCTGATACTATGGTGGTGGAATGTATGAAGATTGTTGTTGTAGAGGTGAAATGTATGAAGACCGTTGCTGAGGTGGTGGAATGTAAGAAGGTTGTTTTTGAGGTAGTGTTGTAGGGTTGGAAGTGCTAGGCCCCATTACTCCATGATGTTTTAAAAAGGCAGCTAGAATCTTTGATTGGTTGGGATTGATGGGAGGTTGTTGTTAGGTGCCCCTTGATTGATTTGGGGGTTTCCTGAATTGGAAGGAACACCTGTAGGGAGACTGCTGATAGATTTATGTTGGGATGTCCCTTGAGTGATTTGGGGGACTCCTGTCAAAAGACTGTTGGGATTGTGACCTGGTGGAGCCATATTGGATGTACCTACTAGATGGGTTGAGGTCATTATGGAGGCTTTTTCTATGGTGTTAGGTGTGCTAGATATGGATGTAAAAGTGGCAAAGAGAGGGTTATTGTACTAGATACCTAGTGTGGTGGAAGATGTGGTCACTTGGGAGGAGTTTTGAGTGGGGTTGCTAGAAGGTAAAATGGAATTGATTGGAAGGGGTGTTGCATAAGAAAGACAAGATGATGACATGACAATGACTTCTAATATGGTGGAGGTGTCATATCCAGTGAGTAGTTTGGAACCATTATGTGCAAGCATTTTAAAGTACGTATCTGGGTTAGTTACCAATAGTGATCCCACACAAGTAATTACTGTAGGATTTACTAGGGCATCATTAACTTATTTAGTGTCATTGCATTTAGCCCTGATATTATCAAATGAGAAGTCCTCCTCTGATGGAGGGATATGGAAAAATTGTGGGATGTCAACATGTGTTTTCTCATGATGCTGAATAGTCTCTGGATTGTTTAAATCCAGTCATTGGGTCTCCTAAATAGGAACATCAATCTTGTTGTTGGGATCATGTATGCGTTCTATGTTGGGATCCATTGTGTCTTTCTTCTTTTGGGATCTCATGAACAACATATGTAGAGGACACATGCAACCTAATTTTTTATGTTTTTTTGGTAATAAAATACTAATGCAATATAGGAATGAATGACAAGGATGCTGCCTAAAATGCAGGTAATATGACCTAAGAAAGATTCTACAAATTTCCAAGGTAAACCCTCTAAGGAAATACCTGAATGATTTTGTGGACAATCTTGACTTCAAAAAGGTAGGACAAAGATGACTGATACTGGCAATGATGTATGTTTAAGACAAGTGTTTACCAGAATGATAGGTGCCTAAGCCAAGGCAAGAGATGGTGATTGAATTTTGACGAAGCCAAGATAATATGAAAGACCACTACTATAATATCCTAGGAAAATACACCCTATAATCTGCAAAAGACTCTGAAAGGGGGGAAACTTAACCTTTAGGAAATGCAAGCTATGTTGTTTTTGGGTTTTTGAAATTTTCTGGATTATAATGATGACTATGAAAAAAGGGAATGACTATGAAAGATTCTATGCTAGGATTGATGCTAAAAATGTTGGATGAATATGCAAGGGTATGTCGATCATCAAATTTTCAAGATAAGAGCCAAGTGTAATATTTCAGGATTTGTGTTGTTGGATCTGTTTACTTCTCTGATAGGATATTGATAGGACAATGTTGTAGGAACAATGTTTGAGACATGTACAAACTCAACAATCACAAAAGTCAGTGTAACTGTAGGAATAACTCAATAAAAAGAAAACAATTAGTGTATGTTCAACATAATTTTAAACCTGTAAGTTTTCACACATTCAATCACAACAAAAATAGAGGCAGTCAGATTGATCTATGGTAAAATTGGCTTCAAGATGTAATGTTATAGGCCCAATGCTTTTGATGTTCATCAGCTCACACAAAAATTGTCATGCTATTGGGACACAAAGATCCATGAAGTAGGTGCTTGTGTTATTGCCTTTCCCAAGTATTGTTGTCGTGTTAATGAAGATCTCTTTCATAAACACAATACCCCATAACACATATGTTGGGAATCATGGGGGGAAATTCTGCAACCCCTTGCACTATAATAAGACACTTGATTCGGAGGTGAACTGGGTGGGTCTATAATTAACCAGGTTGTAGTAAGGTTCATAGTGTCTACCCAATCGGTTTATACGCGTGTGACTCACTTAAGAGCCTAGTTGACTATGCTGGCTACTAGGGATATTCACTCGGTCCATACTATCATCAACACACCTCGCCTAAGCTTGGCTAGATATAACACACTCAGGGATTTGGTCAACGTCTTGTTCATATACCAGTAAGAAGGATTCCCAATCTTAGGTCATCCTCTGAGGAAGAAGCGCTTTCCTCATATAGGCCTCTCTAAAAAATTAAAAAGGTTTTTATTTTGATAGAATGTGCAAGTGCACCAAAGATTCGTAACACACAGTCAATCAATTAAGCTCCAAAAGCCAAATGTTTGCTAGTCTAAACCATCCATACAAGCACAAGGGTTCATTTTTAGCACTAAACTAGATGAGGGTTTGATTGTTCAATTTTATACACCAAATCCAGATGTACTTTAATTTGTTCACTTCTTAACTACGCGTCAATTTTAAGCACCAATTAAGAAGATGAGATTGTGATGTTTGAGCATTCACTGTTCTTTTTTAAGAACCAAAAAGATGAATGAATTGATTTTAGATTTAGCAAAATATAAGTTGTCTCCACGCCACAAGCTATCAATAAATTGTTAGTATTGAAAAACCCTAGCAATTTAGATATGGTAATCCACAAGCGTGCTAGTGTTGATGTAATGACAATTGAATTTCTTAGCAATTTCTCTCACCTTGTCCAAATTTGTATTTATAAGACCTTCATAACCGATCTTTGACTCAAGTGCCTCAATTCTCAATCTGTGTGTCAATTCTTTGTTTTGTTTAGTCTCTCATTTTGTTTTCTACTTTTCATCGGGCTCTTGAATTTTAACTTTTTTATGTTGACATAGTCGAGTGCATTTATCATTACATCAAGTGTGTAAATTACAATAGAGAATAGAATTAAATACAAAAGAGAATAGTAAGTGCGTCAAAGTTGTAAAACCTATTTGGAAGTGGTGTTTCAGATAGTTGTTTTGGCAATTGAGTTTTGTATTGCGACCTTTTACAAGAGAGTTCATTATTTCACATAGAGCTTGCATCTTTTCTGGTTGGTAGATTCGGTGATACAAACTGGTATTGCGTCGATGTATGGGCGTCCATACATCTTTCAAGAATGAATTTGCATCGAAGTTGAGAAGTATTGCATCGATTTATCTTGTAGTTATATAAACACAAAGAGCAATATGATTTTGGAAGTTGGGTGCTTCATGTCGGGTTTACCATTTTCTAATCAGGTAACGGGGATCAATAGAAACCTATAATAACATAAGTATCTCAACCACAAAGAGATTGTTAGAGAAATTAGTCTTTCGATAATCAAGAAAGGATGCAAGATAAACAATAAACATAATCAAAACATTACGAAGTCAATTCAAAACATGAATATGCAAACCTACGAAATCCTTTCTTGGTGTTCTCTTTCTTATGAAATGTGGGCTCTCAAAATTGAGCTCAAGATCGTGCCAACATAAGAATTCAAAGCGCGCGTGGTTACCGAAATCAAAGGTTTGGTTATCTATTTATAAGATTTTAGGGGTTTCAACCAAGAATCCATGATTAAAGGGTTTATTGACTATGATTGAGGAGTTGAATTCAGAGTGTGTAGAAGTTCAACTCTGCTTGATTTCCTTGATTGGGGGATTGACTAAATGAGGTGGAAGAGCTAACTCAAGTGAGTGAGAGTTCAACTCTAATTGACTTCCCTGATTAAGGGGATTGACTGAAGAGGTGGAATAAGAGACCGAGTTAGGAGAGAGATTCATGGAGTGAAGAGTTGTGATTGAAAAGTGAGTGTGAGTTAGGATATTTATGATTTAAATAAATAATTATTTATTTATTTGAACATGTGGGGATAGTTTATAAATAAATAATTACTTATTTATTTATGAGAGAAATTATTAGTTTAATTAACTAAATAAATTTAACCATGAGAGGGGAATAATTAGTCTAATTAAAAAATATCATTTATTTAATCATGAGACAATATTTGGTTTAATTATTACATAAATGCAATAATTAGTGGATGGGGAACATTAATTAAATTTGATTATTTAATTAATTACAAGGAGAGAGGGAATAATTAAATAATGTTTAATTATTTAATTATTTTGTAGACGAATAGGTGATGAAATATTGATTAGATGTTGAATAATTAAAGTAATTAATTAATTATGAAATTAAAGGGTAATGACGATTTTGAATTTGGAATATAGTAGAATGATGCATATTGATTAAATAATAAATATTATTTAATAATTTAGGAGGAATGTTAGTAATGTCATTGTGTTTAGAGCAATAGGTCATTTTTAAGTGTCTACACAGATATTGATGCAGAGGTTGAAGCGACAGTAGACATAGGCTCATAAGACATTCTCTCCACCCTTGGAGTGTCCTCACACGCCAAGGACCTCTCTTTTTGACAATTCTTACACTCATGTACAAGATGGTTCTAACGCATATGCGGGCCTGATTGAGAAGCTTGCGAGGGTGTACCACAATCCTGCTCAATATGTTACAAGTGTGGTTGTCGTTGCACCAAAATATGGACCTATCAATGCCCGATACAACCACTAGACTTATAGAATCCATAGGAGGTGGTTAGTCCCTTGTCACAAATTTCGAGGGGAGCACTGGACATTTTGCCAATATTCTCCCCCTTAGCATTACCCAAGGGGATTCAAACTTGTGACCAAGCTATGATACCACTTGTTACAAGTGTGGTTGTCGTTGCACCAAAAGATCAACCTGTAAATGCGTGATACAACCACTAGACTTATAGAATGGATAAGAGGCTTTAGTCCCTTGTCACAAATCCCGAGGGGAGTGCTGGACATTCTGCCAACACCATAGAGAGCTCATTGACATTTTCAATGGCAAAGGAGATGACCCTACCAATAAAGTAGGAGGTGGAGCTGATACATGCACTAATAACTCAGTCATGAGTGTCCTTCCTTTCTTTTCCCTACGGGTAGTGGGAGGAATAGAGGATGCCCTTGAAGGCTGAGGAGCAGGTGCCAAAGGAGATGGCATGTTCTTAGGAGACCTATTACCCTTTCCATAAATGGTAGGGTGAGGTATTTTTACAATGATAGGAATGGGAAAAGGTGAATGCACCTTGAGCTTTGACAACATGGGTTCCTTTCCTTTATTCACACTAGATGTGGATCCAGGAAAAAAGTACACCATTGGAGGTTGTGAGGCTTGTAGTGGGTAAGGAGGCTTCCCATAAGGCCCACACTTTCCTTGAGCCCCTGATAAAGAAGGAATTAAGGATGAAGCACATCAAGCCTCATGAGAGGGTTGAGTGGGGGAAGGTGCTATAGGTTTCAAATTAAGTTCCACAACTTTATACTTTTAGTAGGTGAGGAATGTCACATCCTACTGGGGACACATGGTCCCTATTAGAGTAAGCCATAAATAGTCAAGGGAGAAGCCCCTATAGGAAACCAAAGGATAATATCCAATATTATGAATCCTATGAATGATCCCTTCATGATGAAACTTCAAGAATTTATGAATAACCAAAGGGATAACTCTCATAGAGGTCAACTTGGGAATACCTAGTTTGACCCTGGAGAGGTCTAATTTGGGAATCACAACAAATGTCAATAAAAATGCCTCGGTTCCTAACTCAACTATCAAAGTGGTGGACCCAAAAGGGGGGAGAGACAACCCATCATGTGTTCTGTGGTGGGACATTTGTTCATACTTTCCTCGATTTAAACTATTGACGAAGAGGAACTCCTTGGTGATTACATCAACCCGACAAGTAGGGTCAACCAAGACACCTCTTATAGATACACCATTGATTGATGTTGGGGCATAGAGGGGAAAATTCTCTCTATTGTACAATTCATCTAGAGGGATGAATGTGATAGTTGTCTCAGGAATCCTCTGGCCAGATAGGAAAGCCAGAGTAATGGTCACCATGTTGATGTAGGGACTATCACTTAATGAAGGAGGAGATGATGAAGACGCCATGATAAAATTTGAAAAATGTTGTGGGAAAGGATCTGTTAGATCTACAATTCACTATCCACCTTATCCATAGATTTGTTATCTTTTGGTTTCCTTTCATTCACCTTGATGGTGCCTCTGTCTATGTGGTCTTGGACTAGTTATTGAAGACATGCACACATTTTTTTGTATTGAGATCATGCACATGATGATACTATAAGAATTTTGATCCATCATACCATCAAGGAAAGGGACAATTATAAGAAAAGGGTCAGATCTCTAGAAGGGTTACTAGAATGTCAATTAGCAACCTTTACAGGACCCTTGCATATGAATAAGATATTTTAGTAAATGTACAACCTCTTTGTGGATATGTAGCAAAGTAGTTTCTCTTGGTGGGCTGTGGTAATGCCATAACATTATCCCCAAACTTATTCTTCTAATACCCTCTAGAAGAGGAAGCCCCTCTGTAGGCATTTGAGGAAAAATCCCCAAATAGAGTCATAGTATGTTGATAGTCTGTTAGTGCACTACAAAGGCAGGTTAAATTTTGGTACCTATTTAAAGATAATTTTTCTCTTAATGTTAGTTGAAGATTATTGATGAACATTTTTTGGATATCGACATTAGGCAAGGCATAAAGTACTTTTGTATAAATAGACTGATACCTTGAAATTAAATCAATTATCTTCTTGTTAAGATTTTTCTTACAATGAAAGAGATCAACAATGGTGACCTTGCTTCCTATGTTGGCCTGGAATTAGGTGAGGAAGACATCCATCAGGTGGTCAAAAGTGCTAATAAAATAATTTGAAAGAGAGCTATATTATTCCATATAAATTCTTTTAAGGGACTGAGAGAATAGTTCAAGAAACACATAGTCTAGAGTATGGTAGTCGTTACACTAAGTCAGAAAGGAAATGATATGGAGATGTAGGTCCCCATCACCACTATACCTTTCAAAATTCAAGGACTTCGACCCCTATGGTAGCGATGTATTCAACACTTTCATGGTTAACAAACGACGATGATAAAATAGAGATAGATAACTATGATTAGTCGTGGTCGACAAATTAGCCAACTATTGTTGCAGCTGCCCCATATTTTGTAATATGGTATTTATGAAAAGGCTATTGGGAAGGGGGGGAGGAGGTGGATTGTCTCCACCCCTAGGAGGAGTAGATGATCCACTATTGACTCCTCTTCCTCCACCACCCCCAGGATTCAAACTATACCCTAGGATATTCTTGTTTATGGCGATACTGGGGACAATACCATTGTTCACAGGGCAGTGCTAGGTGTAGACTTTGCCATATATATTGATACCCTAGGCATTGCAACACCAATTTGTTCTCTGGTAAAGTTCAATTGATTCCCCTAGGAGTCAGGAGGAGGGATGGGTATATTATCATCCACTATTTTCCCTAATGTCAAGAGGACTTTGAGACCCTCCTTATCTGAGATTATTATTTCCATAAGGTTACAAACTACATCTCTAGATTCAGACAGGGCACCCTTTTCTTAAGGAATGCCTCAAAATCCCTTATATTTCCCTCAAGGGATTTAATCTTATCAACTTCAATAGTGTGAGTCGATTCATGATCCATTTCAAGGAGAATTAGGTGGAGAACTAGTCGATGTAGAATGTCAGGACTCTGTCTTTGGAGAGGCATTAAGCCCCAATATTGGACTTGTAAAGAACTGGGATCCACTTGTATCAATAGGATCCATATTCCTAGTAAACATAGGACCAAGTATAGCAGGAACGCATCAAACAAGAGGAATGCTACATCTTGTAGACCTTCGCGCAACAATTCTCAAAGTTGTCTGGGTTGTGAAGCTTAGAAGAGTTCACAACATATAGGCAATTAGAGGAACTTTATTGAAAGTAAGTTTCACGTTGAGTTCACCAAAATGTGGAGAAGGAAAAAGTACATTGACTTCAAGACCGATCAAATTCCTAAAGGACTCACCTTATCTTGCACCACCTCACTTCCACTAGCATGTAGAGTTAGGGGATAAAACAAATAAATGTTGAAGAGGGGTTTTAATTGAGCACGATATTGAGGTGTAAATAGTTAAGTGTTTACTATAAAGAAAACATAAATAACTTGAAGATACTAAAAGATAAAAATGTTTTAACATATCAGAGATAAAAGAGCTAACCATGAAGAACAAATACCAAACTCTGTAAGCTCATAGTCTTGGACACACCTGCGAGTTAAGGATGACAATGCATGTGCGGGATGTATGCATGGTGCAAGTTAGTCCCACATAGGTAGAGTACATAAGATGATGAGAGAACACTAAAAGATAAATTCAAACAAACATGGTATATTTAGGCTAGATGACATAATATTAAAGATGACAACTAGATGAAAAGGAATGTGATTATACTACTAAAACACAAGAGGATGAAGTACTCATACGATTTTACCACAAAGATGATAAAATATCCAACACTCGTATATCCATGAACCTACACACAAAAATGAAGGAAAATATTAGGTTACTATTTGGAGACTTGTCTTATTCAAGTCCCTAGTTTGGTGTTTCCACCTCCACAACAACCGAATAGACATAACGATTAGTGATAGATAACCATATGAAAGTGATAAAAATAATATATGAATGCTTAGAAGAAATCAAGAACTTGCGATTTGCTTCAAGAACACAAATAATGCAAGGTGTAGAGACTCCCCTCAATGAGCTTGAAGCCAAGTGAGGAGGGTAGAAGAGCCAACATATTGTCAATATAATCAAAGACACAAGATGTGAAAGTAATCTTCGAGAATGAGTGTGCTGCGTAGAAAAAGAAGTGCCTGCAAAAGAGAATGGTCCAAAAGAAGACCAAATGAAGACAAAAAATGGGGATATATGCATGAAGGGTCAAATCTCGTGTTAGTGGGCAATGGAAAATGAGTGTTACAATTGTAGGGTGGCAATTTGTAACACTCCAATGAAAACCTACACATCTACAGATTTATAGATGAGTGTGCGCTATGCAGACATCTCTGTGATGTGCATGCATCCTATATTGTCTAGGCCGCATGACCAGGATTCAGAGCGAGTGGTGAAGAAGCATGGTGAATGGGCGAGAGTAGATGATGTGGATTTTTTGAGTTTTATACTAAGGTAGGAGTAATGCTTAATGGTAATTTACACCAGGGTGAAAATTTGTGCCATTACAACAATATATCCAACTAGATAAATTCACCGTGAATTTGTCTCAATGAAATCCTTACTACGTATTCACCTGTAAACATAAAAAACTCATTTCATGTATCCAACCCCATATGTCCTAGATTTATAAATTCACCCATTAACACTTGTGAATCATTAGTGAGGAAATTCCTTCTAAACTCAATCATTTTTCCATGGTCGTATTCTTCTAACGATACATCACTGTAGTAATATATGTCTTCCTTGTGAATAACTATCGAGAACCATTGGAAAGGCACCAATCAACTTTTTCATCAAGGGTTTGAACGGGTGTATTTTGATAACAGGTCTAGTCTCATCCAAAACACTAATCAACCTTGAATTTCCCATATCAACAAGTTTGTATAATAAATACCTTTTTCCATTGTAAGCGCAAGTTATACAAATTCGCTCTAAAGCAATTCTTCATCGAATATATGATGAAATGAATTCGAGATGCTGAATATTTATACACTTTACTAAACTAAGGTTTCGTGAAAATATGATTTACAAAACTCTAGTGAATCAAAAATCATCTTTCCAGACCACAAAAAATCTTTGGAAGCATCTGCAGACAACAATTCAACATCTGACTTCAACAAGAGGACATTATTTTTTTATTTCAATTCTCCCCCTTAGACAATGTTTTTCTATTTTAATCTTAAAAAGGAAGGGTCAACACCCAGAGTAGCTGTAGAATCATCTTCAATCATTTCCACCACAAATTTATCTTTTGATTTCTATTGGCAAGTTGGATGTGTTGTCATTGATGTCAACATGTCTATTATGTTGGTTGGATGTCTAGTACGTAGTTTGGATATTTTTGATATATGTATAGTTTGTATGTCATATATGCAGTTTTGCCAGTGATACAAAATGTTCATATGAATGATGAAGGAATGTTACTAAAGATGAGGAGTCGTGCACCTCATGGGATGATATAGAGGTTGTCTATATGGTTCATGTCAAGTTTGTGTTGCTGACATGATGATTTGATCAAGTAAGGTGTCACAAATGAAAAATGGTTATTTTGTTGTTTGCCAGTGTAATAGAGTTGCAGAGAATGACTTTGCGCACGTACTCAAGGTGAGATATTTGGTTGCGCAACTGGGAATTTGTTAAGGACATAACAATGTATCTACCATTCAAAAGGTTTGTGATTTTGATGGTCCACAAGACATTTACAAGTATTTCAGTTGTGGGTAACAATGTTCTTGAGGTTTGCCATGAGATGCTGACAAATCCGATAAGTGTGATGGATTTAATTGTTTGTTTGAGCTTAATGATGCCTTAGGATGATCTAGGATTATGTGCTTGATGAGTTGGCAACTTACATTGATCAATAGGTTTCATAAATTGTTTGACATTGTAGACATTTTTAAATTTTTTATTCATTGATTCATTCATTCATAGCGTTTAATCCCAAACATTGACTTAATTTTTTTTTCATGATACACTACAAAAGACCTAAATTACACTAGAAAAAAAAGATTTAGTAAATGGAAACCTTATGTTTTGAGCTTAGCTTGCCTTTTAATTTGCTAACTATCAATAGGTTTCATAAATTATTTTATATGGTAGACATTTTTTATTACTTTTTAATTTGCTAACTATCAATAGGTTTCATAAATTGTTTTATATGGTAGACATTTTTAAAAACTTTTATTCGTTCATTCATAGTGTTTAATCCAAGTATTGACTTAATTTTGTTTTTTTCATGATCTAATCCCCACTAAAATAACTGGGCTAGTAGAAAGGGTTCTAGAGTGGCGTTGTCCAGCGTTTCTCTTGACGAATAGGGATAACAGCAATTATTGCAGAAAAAAGAGAGAAACCATCTTATTAGGTAGGTTTACGATGGCTGCCCCGCATCAGAAAAACACTCTCTATGTTGGTTAGCATTTTTCCAATTCTTGCTCTTTTTTTCCCCTTCAAGATTACGGGTTCTGTTATATTTGGTATGTTACAGTGACTTGAAGTGTCGATGTAATTGTAATGGCAGGTGGGTTGGAGGAGAATGTGAACGAAGCGATTCTTCATGCGGCGTTTATACCATTTGGGGACATTAAGGATGTAACCACTCCACTGGATCAGGCCACTCAGAAGCACCGCTCCTTCGGCTTTGTGACATTCCTCGACAAGGACGACGCCGCCGCCGCCATGGACAACATGAACAATGCCGAGCTCTATGGCAGAGTTTTGACTGTGAACTATGCCCAACCCATTAGGATCAAGGGAGGTGAACAAGGCTGGGCTTCTCAACCTAGTAAGTTATTTTTTCCTTTTGGTTTCAGTTTCCTACGGATTTTTTGGGGTTTTTCTGCAGGGCGACTATTTTTCTTGTCTTTCTATATTGGATAGCCGGTAACACGTTCTCATTGACTACACTGAGAATTGGTCTCTTCGGCTCTCTGTCAAAGATCCGAGGGTATGTATTCTGCAAAATCTGTCATCTCTAATTTAGTACTTATTTAGAATCGAACATTGGCGGGCGTGTCACAAGTCAGGATTCTCTTTATGTGAGGTTACAAGTTTCCTAAAGCAGGTGTACTGTGTGGGGTGTGTTGGTTCCCAAATTAACAGATCGGAAAGTGCTAAAAGTGTGCTAAGCTTTGTCTTCAAACTCCCCAACTGATTTGGCCAACGAACACGAACAAACAATCGGTCAGTGCTTTTTTATAGCAGACAAAATTGCAAACTATCCCCAGAATCTCTATTTCAAGATAGCACTAATTTTGAAATACAAGATCAAAGATGAGATAAATTCTAAAAGATACTCTCAAAACAGATTCTACTCCTACTTTACTTCTACTTCCTATGAACCAGAAATTGAAAGGAAGTGAATAATTCTATGTATCTCCTCACTCTTTAGATATCTAAAAGGCCAGTCCCTTATCCAATTGGGCAAAGAGTCAGGTCTCACCAAATCCTCACGTACTCCTCTAAAAGACAACAATCTATGTATCTTCGCAAATATATCATCAATTACCCAATCCTATTAATGCAAAAACAAGCTGAACTTTAAATATCAATCTGTCTGATTGAATTTAATCCTTCCACGGAACCAGCCAGATAAGTAGCAATAGGATAACACTTCGCAATTGCTGCTAATTTCTTCAGATTTATATCCAAGAAATCTACTTGTATGCACAAGTTTTAAGGGTGATAATCAATCCTGAAATCGATTATAACAGAGGGACAAGATTCAACGACCTAAAACACAAATTTGCATCCAACCGGACAAGAAAACAAGTTATATTTTATTGATATAAAATAAATAAGTACAATTAGAGAGTTTGCTTTCAGTCAAATCTAAATTTTTATCTTAGACGGTTGTGATTTCCCCTCCCAAATCAGGGGAAGCGAAAAGCTTCCAACCGTTTACATTCTGTGACGCTCCAAAACTAGCAAAAACCCTAATCGACCGAAAGCAAACAGAAACTTACAAACACAACCAAACAAAACACACAAAAGACAAGGAAAGCTGCACGTAGAATAGTTTATCAACATATTTGTCCATTTTATGATTTCGCTGCAGATCCGAAGTATTCTTTTACCCAGTCTGATATTTGCACAAGTGAAGGCCATTGAAAATGTAGAATGTTGGGTAGGCTAAGGAGATGATCCCTCCATCTTTTCCCAGAAATAGCTCGAGCCTCATTAATGAACTTTGAGAATCTGTCATCAAGAACAATAACTCTATCGAGGAAGATATTGAATTTGTCTATAGAAAAGCTCCTGTCTTCCTTTAGATGCTCAATAATCCTGGGAACCATGTTCTAATATTCAAATTTTCATTCTTCTAAGCTTTTAACACCCCCTTCCTTATCTATGAATTCATGAATTGTCTAATGTTTGATAGTGTTAAAAGATGATAGTTTCTCCTTAATCCTACCCTCCTCATGTGTAATATAATCTATTTCCTCAAACGGAGAATCGATAATCTCCTTAGTTTCTTTGATGCTAGCAGGAGCATTGGAATCTCGATGTATCACATCGCAAATACGGGTTATCTCAAAAGAAGATGGTTTCCATCTCCTGGCCAGATCCTGCAGCAGTGGTTTATTCCTTCTGAAACTATCAGACATTTTATTCAATGAACAATATCCCTCACAAACATCAAAGCACTTGCTAATCACTAGCTTCACCCGAAAAGAAAGAACTTGTTCCAGAGTAGCAAATAAGTGCACTGGGATCTCCTGCTTGATTCTGCTAGATATTATCTCCCCCATGTCCCCTTGGGACTTAACCTGTTGCTCATTAGAGAGTACACTTGAGGCACCACCACGGACTACAAGGGCCTGAGATTGTTTAGCCTCCTTTAATTTCTGAATCTCGCTCCCTTGTTCTGCTACTTTGAGATATAGTTCATTTATCATCTTATTCAACTCCACGTGCCCATCCATGGATTGTTTCAGTTCATTTTGCATATTTTTAATTTGATCCATATTAAACATTGCCCTGTGTATTAGCTCACTTGCAGAGTTAAGTGGATTTGTGTTAGCCACAGTTTGTACAACATCTGACCCATCTGTTCCTTTAGAGAAATCAATTAATTTCGGCTTGTAGGCTCCTTTGAAACTTACCCATGTGGCCAGTGTCTCTGTTTTGGGATTGTACCCTGATCCAATGATCTTATCCTCAGTGTCAAACTCAACCACAAAATTTGGATCATCTTGCTTCTTGATTTGATCCAGTAGAAAAATTTCCTTTAAAGTGAGGCCAGGGACTAACAACAGATCACTCTTTCTCAACATTTCTCTAGCCTCTTCCACTGTGCAATCCACATTGTCCAAGTTCAATTCTCTCATAAGCTGACTCACAACTTCTTCATGCTTGGATTCATCTATTCCCATCAATTGAGTTTGTTTTTGTTCTTCAATGTCTTTCATCTTCATTTGAATCCAGAAGTCTTTAAACTCTTGGGAATAGATGAAATCATCCTTCTCAATAAATCTGGCAGAAATTGCCTCTCGTTCATCTCCAATAATTGCAGGGTTTTCTTCTCCCTGCAACTGTGCCTTATAGCCATGCAACTCCTCCTGGTAAACTGAAGGTGGGGAAGATGGACTTACCTCTTTAGCTTGCTTCATATCTCTCAAGGTGGCAGCAATCTTGTCGGTATCACCTCTTCCTTCTGATAGCTCGTACTGAACAGGAGGTGCCCTGTCAACCTTGGACTTCTTTGGTGGGGGAGAATCAGAGTCTGTATCTGCATTGATCAATTTTCTTGGTCTTTTGGGAGGAGGTTTTACCTTTGCACCTGATATATCCTGACTCTTTCCCTGCAGTTTATCAAAATCTCGAACACACAATTCCATTATGAAAATCTCATTACTTTCCTCACTGTGGAATTTAGGTAATCCCTTCAAGGCCCTGTCCTTTTCGAATTCCACAAGGATTTTCACTTTGTCCCAATTCTGATGAATCACAGACATATCTCGACAATTTCGTGCAATATCCTCTAGCAAATCAAGAGAATGCCTGTAATCCTTAATCATAGATCTGATATGGTTTTCAGGATCATAGTTTCTTGATTTCACACTATCCATACAATAAGATTGTAAATATTCCTGCAACTGTTCTAAAGTTCCAGAGCCTATAGAAAACCCTGCAATTTGGTCACATTGGGCAAAAAGGTTCCTTTTTTCCTTGGGGCATTCACTTCCTTTTTGAACCATAAAAGCTGCCACATAAACTCCACGAATGCCATTCTCTCTGATACAAAAAGGGGAAGCTTGTGAGGGGCTTGCCTACATCCATATATTCGGAAAATAGTATGACTTGCTGTGCAAATCTAGTCTCCAAAATTATGTGTGAAACCCTCATCAGGTTTAGTATCTTTTGGTCAGAATTTCCCTGATCCTGGGAGGAATTCTTACTATACTTCCTCCTACTGCTCTGATAACCCACACCACAAACCTGTCATGGAAACTCTTATAGTCAGCATCTTTACTGTGTTTGTCCCAAACCCTGCACCACAACTGAGCTGGTAGTCCAGTCCTTTGACCGTCAACTATAGTCAGGTTTAATGAATGACTGAAAATGATTATGTTTTGGAACAAAAGGAAATGACAAAGTAGAGAATAATGCTTGCATTTTCTGGTCTCCTTCCACTCAACTAATTCTTAATGAAGAATCCTCTCCATCTTAGAAGCAATGTCAAATTCCTGCGAAAGATGCAAATGTTGTGTTCTCATGGACATGTACATGAGGTCAATTGGCATTTTCGTCTTATGATCTTCTCCCGAGATTTGTCCCTTGTCCCCAACCCCAGTAAGTTCTCTGGAAGAAATACATGAAATCATCGGCTGAGAAAGGGGCTTTACCATCCAACTGAATCAATTTATTGTCGTGACCCTTACACATGAAGAAAGCTACCTCTCTCGAACCAATGCCCTTAACCATCCTCTCATAATCTACAGGAAATTGCTCTCTATCTATCTTGGCGATAGCATGAGGGTCTAATCCAAAACATTCCCGTATCATGCTTTTTGAGATGACCAAGAGTGGGCTCCCATCTATTCCCCTCACCATCCTAGTTTCAGGCTTATAATGTGTTGCTAAGGCGACAATCAATTCAACGTCAATAAAAACATTAGGGACAATCATCCTAGCCTTGCCAAATCTCCAAGGGTTACAAAGCGGGATTCTATCATTTCTTTTCCTATAAAAGGACCAGAAAAGCGACCTGCCATGAGCTGGAATAACGGAGTCTCCGCATCCCAACCATGCATCTGAGAACAAACCCTTGGTGCCAATGTCTTGTGACGTGGGCAATACTTTCAATAATGTGTACTGAGGCGGGTGGATCACAATATCACCTGCTATCACTTCTTTCTTCTTCCTAGGCATACCGTAAATAGAAAAAGCAGAAAGTTTGAGAAACCATTCACTGTTTTAGGCGCTTCTTCCAATTGATTAAGCTCTCCAATCCTCTTTGTTTCGCCAACTCCGTTATGTCGCCCTGCACCAGTCTTTGCCCAAAAACAATGCGTATTTCCTCAGCTAGAAACTTTAAAGCATTCGCATGAGCAAAATCACTTCACTTAATGAGCTACCACCTCACCAGTCAGGAGTACCGTACTCTGCCCGAGGAAGAATAATTATTTCTCTATTTCGCAGAGCGTCTAAACCATCTTTCACGAAATAGTGATGAGCGCTATTTCGCAGCCCCTTAATATGTTTCTTTGCGAAATAGCTATGAGCGCTATTTTAACGATTCCTTTTGAGTTTTAATCACACCACCCGCGAGACTTATTTAAAAGAACACTTCAACACCCCAAGATCATATCTCTGAAATCAGTCCCAATAGGGTGTGCTTGGAATGTGTTTTGTTAATATGTTCATTGTGATGACACTGGCTATTGATAGGACTTACAAGTGAAAGCGCTAAATTCAAAGCATCTAATTACATGACAGTGATAAATTATAAGTGTAAATGAAAATAACCAAACAAGAGAAAAAACTCCATTTTCAAAGAGATATATTAATCCTTTAATAGAGTAACATCAATCAAAGTTTTCTTTAAAATTTTGCAATACTTCGTTACTTCTTTCAACCTGCAAAACAATTGTTTTCCTTTTACTTGATGCTCCAATATAGAGGCAAAAGTAATATAAAAAATCATAAATTGTTTTCAACACCATGGACTAAACCATGAGCCAAGTGGTCTACATGCAAAATATATCTCATAACATGTCAGAGAATTATGAGCATCTTTTGAAAAGCACGAAGACCTTTTACATGAGTTTAGTCACCGAACTTCAACTAAGGGACAAATACAACCCACTAGAAGACAAAATAACAGTTCTCTATGTCCAAAAAAGAACACCCACCTCGTAACACATAATTCAAGATGTTTTATTACACCTTGTATACTGTCATAGATGTTTCTTACGCCACTATAAATAGTGAGATTCTCTTCCACTTTATGCCTAGAGTTTGAAGGTGCTATCATTGGCCTAATTATGTTTACTCACTCAATGCCGCCTTGTAAAGAATATTGCAATTGTCTAGAAAATAATATTTAATTATAAAAATGTTTCTCCTCATGTGGGACATTGAAGTTCTTTTCCAGGAATCTTGGAGTCATACAATACTAAATGACTAATATAGTCATTGGATTGCAAGGTTAATATCACCATTCTTAACATATTGGCCGAACGTATTCTCAAGTTTTATAAACACATAGGTATGATGCTGCCAAAATATTTGTTCAACCATAAACTTGCCACATGTTTTTGAACTTATGGACTCTACTGTAGTGTAGTGGGGTGTGTTTAGAGTTTAGACTATTAAATTATTATTTATATGCTATTAATGGTGATCTAAATCTGTTTGTAAATATCCATATTTACTTCTCTGTAGATAGAATAGAAAGTTTCTATTCTTTACTATCGTTTCTTAAGGAAACATCGTTACATTCTTTTGTATATATATATCATTTGATCTTTGTTAATATTATTAAGATTTTTACCACAATATGGTATCAGAGCAAAATCCTGGCCTTTTCGAAATTTTTTAATTTCTTTTTAAAATTACTAGTTCAAGATTTTTGAAGCTTTTTGCCTGAGTGTGTTCAAAATTTGCATTTGTTTTTTTTCCTCACAAACCCAACTAGGGTTTTGCGTTTTTTTTCTTGCTGAAGAATCGGTTCTGCATCAAATCTGCGGCTCCTTACTCTTGCTTGCGGCTTCTGTTCTTTGGTCTGCAGAAATCGCGATGGTTTCTTGCATTCAAGCCGTGACTTATCTGCACCCCAAGTCGCGTTTTTATGCCGAACCGCGATGACCTCCTCCGCCCTGCACATTTTTCGTGTCTTCTACCTCCTTCTGTTCGTGGTTTCATAGGTCGTCCATGATTTTAAAGCTTTTTTTTGACAAAAAACAAGCCCATGGATGGTGGCGCCCTGCCCCTAAATCCGCCATTTTTTTTACAAAATCTCTGCAATTTTTCTAATTTTTTTTTCTGCAGCTAGGGCTTCATTCGAAACTCTCAGATTCTATGCTGTCTTGAAAAATGAATTGCAGATTCTTGGTGGGTTTTTGCAGATCTCAACTGGGTCAACATCGCTTTTTTCTTGGTGCATTGATTTCCGTGCCTCATTTTATGAGCCAGTGGATTTAGAATATGACAGTAGATTCTATCTGGGTTTTTTGTGCTCTTCTCTGGGTGTTCAATTTTCAGGGTCTTTTTTGGGTGCCTCAATTTTCGAGCCAGCAGATCCAGAATGTGACAGCATATTCCTTTTGGGTTTTTCGAGCTCTTTTCCGGGTTCTACTCCATTTTTCTGGGTCTTCCAACATTTTGCCTCGAAGTGCCTGCCTTCTTAGTTCTTCACGTTTTTCATTGAAATTCGTGCCATGGCATCACTCACCAGTTTTCTTCTTGAGCGAAATCAGAAATTTAATGGTCAAAAGCACTTAGCTGCCCTATCTAAGCAATTTGGTTTGCATCCCAAAGGGAACAACGCAGAGCACACTGAGTAGACAACATCTGCCTTATGGCTAAATGACCAACAAATCATGTCAAGTTGTCTGCCTGGTACATTGATTCAGGTGCCTCTCGTCATTTCACCTACCGCAAAGATTGGTTCATTGACTACCAGCCTTATTCAAACTCTATTATTTTTGGTGGCGGCGAAGAGTACACTGTTGTCGGCAAAGGCAACATTCTAATTCAGTCTGCTGAGAGGAATCTCATGTTCCTCGATGTGTACCACGTTCGATGGATGGAACTAAATCTACTCTCAGTCAGTCAGATGCCGCGACACTCTCCACGACTGGATATCACCTTCAGTTCACATCAGTGCACCATCACTGATCGGGAGACCCGGTCTGTTGTTGCAGTTGGTCTTGAGGATCACGATCTTTTTAGACTTGCAGATTTTGGTACTTCTCAGGACCTTGCTATGGCTGCTCGACAGTCTTTTGTCAGTACCCTTTGGCATCAGCGTTATGGGCACTTAAATGTGCGCTATCTCTCTCAACTTGCTCGTGACGAGCTTGTCCTCGGATTGGTAGAGATTCAGACTCAACAACTTGGAGTTTGTGATGCATGCCAGGTTGGGAAGCAACATCGCACACCTTTTCCTGTTGGCGATTCATGGCGAGCTTCTCAGGTACTTCAGCTTGTTCATGCGGCTTTATGGCCACTCCTTCTGTTCTTGGGTCCAGGTATTTTTTGTTGTTTGATGATGATTTCAGTAGAAAAATGTGGGTCTATTTTCTTACAAAGAAATCAGAAGCATTTATTGTATTTCAGAAGTTTAAACCTCTAGTCGAAAAAGAGTTTGGGAAATCTATTATTGCTCTTAGGACAGATAATGGGGCGGAATTTTGTTCTAATGAATTCTCTAGCTTCTGTGATCTTCATGGCATAAAGCGCCAATTAACCACACCCCACACACCACATCAAAACAATGTAGTTGAACGTCGGAACAAAACAATCACTGAGATGGCTAGGTCTATGCTTGAGCACAAACATGTTCCGAAGAAATTTTGGGCGGAAGCAGTTAACACTGTAGTCTACCTTTTGAATCAGTCACCCACCGTGGCGGTCAAAGGCAAGACTCCGGAAGAGGCCTGGTCAGGTTGCAAGCCCAGAATCAGTCACTTGAAGGTTTTTGGTTCTCTTGCCTATGTTTGTATCCCTGATGCGTCTCGCACCAAGTTGGATGCCAAGAGCCAGAAACTCATGCATGTTGGATATAGTAGTCTTCACAAAGCCTTCCGCTTGATCGACATCGAGACATCTCGTCTCTTGTACAGTCGTGATGTAGTCTTTGATGAACAACGAGGACCGTTCATGCCTGTCTCTCTTGTTCCTGATTCACCATACCAGCCTATGAAGGCTTATGATTGGGGAGTTCGCCTTCCATTAGGTCCATCTCCTGGGAGGTCTCTAGCGGCTCAAGTAACTCCAGTAGTACCGGTGAATCCTGTACAGACACCTCCAGCCTCTCCTCTAGGTTCACCTAGATATGCAGATGCTTCTCCTGAGTTTTATCTAGATTCTTCTGATGAGGAACCTGATCATAGAGCATTGCCTGATAATAATGTTGGTCCTCCTCTCCGGCGTAAATGGTGGGCTAGAACACTTGCTGATCTTAGGGATGATGAGCTCATCGAGTGGAGAACTGCTCCAAAGAAGAGCAAGCCTAAAAAGACTGTCAATATTGCTCTCATGGCCAACATTCACAGTGTGTTTGAACCACAGACATACTCAGAGGCTAAAGGCATTCCAGAGTGGGAACAAGCCATGAATTCTGAACACCAGAGCCTGCTGAAGAATCACAGCTGGGACCTTTCTGATCTTCCACCAGGGAAGAAACCCATTAGCTGCAAATGGGTCTACAAAATTAAGTACAAGTCTGATGGTACTTTGAATAAGTACAAAGCTCGTCTAGTTGCGAATGGCTTCTCTCAGCTTCAGGGCATTGACTATGAGGAGACTTTTGCTCCTACAACAAAAATGAGCACTATCAGATTAGTTCTAACCAAGGCAACACAGTTTGGCTGGCAGGTCCATCAGATGGACGTCAAGAGTGCTTTCCTAAATGGTGACCTACAGGAAGAGGTCTACATGACGCAGCCTCCTGGTTTCAAGGTTGCTGGTAAAGACACCAGGTTCTCAGACTGGTGAAAGCTCTCTATGGTTTGAAGCAAGCCCCCAGGGCATGGTACATGAAAATTGATAAGTACCTCAGTGATTAAGGCTTCCAAAGGAGTTCTTCAGACTCAAATTTGTACATCAAGACTACTGACAGTGACATCATCTTTCTGGTCCTTTATGTGGATGATCTAATCATCACTGGCAGTTCGACATTTTTGATTCAGGGAATCAAACAAAATTTATGCCAGTCTTTTGATATGACTGACCTTGGCCTCATGCATTATTGCCTCGGTGTTGAGGTTTGGCAGCAGTCTTCTAGTACATTCATTTCTCAGTCCAAATATGCCAGTGCTCTGTTAGACAAGTTTCGTATGCAGGATTGCAAGCCTGCATCTACACCTATGGAGAAAGGTCTGAACTTATTCGCCAAGTCTGATTCTCCTCTAGTTGATGATACTACATACAAGCAACTAGTAGGCAGTTTCAGCTATCTCTCTGCTACTAGACCTGATATCATCTTCGCCGTCAACTACATTTCACGGTTTACGACAGCTCCCAAGGTTGATCATTGGATGGCTGCCAAGCATTGCTTCGTTATGTGAAGGGCACTCCTAATTTTGGGATTCTCTATTCTCGAAGTCCTAATCCTAGACTCAATGGTTTCACAGATTCAGATTGGGCATGCTTTGTTGATGATAAAAAGTCAACTTCTGGATATGTGTTTAGTTTGGGATTTGGTGCCGTCACATGGACCAGTAAGAAGCAACAAGCCGTTTCTCTCTCCTCTACAGAGGCCGAATACAAAAGGACAATTAAGGCAGGGTGTGAAGTTGTTTGGCTTCGTCGGATGCTTAGGGATATGCAGATGTGACCAGTAGGCCCGACAACATTGTTTGTTGATAACGAACGCGTTATCAAGTTAGCACAGAATCCAATCTTCCATGAAAGAACCAAGCATGTTGATATTCACTGCCACTATATTCGGCAATTGGTTGAAGACGAGACAATACACTTGCAGTATGTTCCTACAGCGGGCTAGACTGTGGACATTCTCACCAAGCCTCTTAGTCCAGACAAGTTTTCCAAATTTAGAGGACAGCTTGGTGTAGTGGATAGATTAACCATTAAGGGAGGGTATTAAATTATTATTTATATGCTATTAATGGTTATCTTAATCTGTTTGTAAATATCCTGTAAATATTAGAATGTTTCTAATATTTACTTCTCTGTAGATAGAATAGAAAGTTTCTATTCTTTACGATCGTTTCTTAACGAAACATCGTTTCATTCTTTTGTATATATAGATCATTCGATCTCTGTTAATATTATTAAGATTTTTACCACAATATAGTCTTTAACTTACATAACACACTTACCATGTGTCCCATTTCCATTACACCACGAGTGCACTGTTACAATTCCGCTGTCATTTGTGCCTAAATCCTATGTTTTCCCCTAAATTTGTACCTTAGGAACAATTATTGAGCACCTTTACTGAGTCAATCATATTTTGGAGTGGTTTAATCATGGAAATCCATATTTTTTGAATTTAAAACACAAGTTTGCTTGCATATAAGATTCTTAAGTCTGCATTGTAACCATCGTGCTTGAGTTAGGCTTGATCTACAAATTAGGTTTTAGTTTAATCTTAGATCAAGCATGAATATACAAACTTGGCTTATGCTTGAATACTTAAGGTCACAACCATGTTCCATTGAGTCCCCTTTCGGGGAAGGATGGGAAAAGTAGAATTTCTTAAAGGTGACACATATAAGGATTTATTAAAGGAGAAAAGGCATTGCATATAAGTATCCCAAATTTCTAGGAACAATATCTTACTAGAAAAGGAAATGGGAAATAGGGTCACACCCAAATGCATCTCAAACACTTCGCCATTTAATCCATGTAACTTTTAATTAAAGTAAATGTATGTAAACATTTAGCACTTGAGTTCGATGTATTGAAATTCTTGTTAAACATTTATCAATGTGTGCAATAGACCATAGCTAACACCTTTGTAGTTTCTATGTTGGCCTACATAGTCTCACCCCAAAGCATGCTAGTTGAGTTTGGAACCCTTGTTGCTATCCATGTGTGGTTTTATTATTGCCACTAAGGCCATGCAATCCTAATATTAGCAAATGACTTTTAATAGATTTAACTTCTATGTTTTCATTCATCAATTCACTGCTGCAACGACTACAATAACAAGGTTTTTATAGGTGCCTTGCCTCAGTGCAAATAACACAATTTTGCAAGTGCATGTTTCAGCAATTCTGAGTTTGAACAATGACATGCATGTGCACTAGTTAACTAGACTGCAGTTGTGCACACACACTTAGATAATTGATAGACGATTACACTGTGCTCTAGTTATCGACTTACAATGGTGTGACAAATAAATATCCACTAGTGCCAACATTCTCCTGGTGCAGATTTGTGTTGTGTCCTTTGAATGCTTATATCAAAATTAAAACACAAAACCCAAAACTCAAGTTATGTTCCTCAAGCTGGTAGACTTACGGAGGTAATTTTTGGTGCAATTGTCAAGATCTGTCTTAAAAATATTTTTCCATGTAGCACTTGTGGCAACAGATTGAGGAATAAATTTTTTGGTGCTTTCTAGGAGATCCTTCACTGAAGCTTCATCATCATTGGTCAACATGATATATCAATCTTGCAAGATTTGAAACTAGGCATGCAAATTTTGTGATGTCTCCAGCATATGATGTAGATTCTAGAACTATGCACACTAGATTGGCAAGCTTGCTCAAGGATGTTGAAAAGGAGGCATGCTTTGAGCCCATAAAAGCTTGCTTGTCTTTTATCTACGTGTTGATGTAGATCACCTCAGTTGGGCTCAAATCCTCTCATTCAAACTCTTTTTGGAGCTTGTCTGGAGCAGCTGTCTTTTAATGTCCAGTCTCAAGTGTTAGTGTGAGATGAAGAACCTTAGCCTATTATTGATTCTTGTAGGCTAATTGGGCTTATGAAAAAGAAATGAGTAATCATTTTTGTAAAGTTGAATATGTTGGAGCTCTCAATTTTTGGCAAAATTTAGAGTCCTATAAAGTGATAAAACTCTAAAAAATGGAATCCTAAAATCTATGCCCAATAATTAATAATATGATGAAGTACATTAAATGGGATACAACAA
>MU227035.1:1147043-1164560 GCA_018584345.1 Thuja plicata
TTTCAATTACTTAAAGTATTTCAATTTACAGTTCATGATATATTGATTTTAGTTATATTTATTTCAAGTTCCTTGCCATACTTTGAGAGACGGAAGTTTGAGTTTCATACACAAGTTATCTGCTATAAAATGCCTTAAACCAATAGACAGTGGTTAAGGTAAAGGTTCACCTGCCTTGGTCTTGCAGAGCTAGAAGTGCAGGGGAAGAGGATCATAATTGATCATTCCCGTTAGTTGGCCAAAAACAATTGGTTTTCCAAACATTGGATTGGCAAGTCCATAGGAAATCCAATTTAGCATTTTTGGGCACCAACAGAATATGCTAGGTTAAACCGACTTAGCTGGGGCCAAAAAGAAAATAAAAATAAAGTCAATTTATGGAAAAAAAATTAATTTCTTGAACTTTCAAAAGGTGAGTATAAAAGGGATTTGTAAAGGAGAGTTTTATATCTTTTGACAATTCATTTTCTATTGTGAAAATTGGACATTTTGTTGAAAGGAGAAACCCTAGGACGAAAACCCTAAGGGAATACTAGTTTTAGATAAGGGTTTCTTCCTAGCTAGTCTGAGGGGATTCACTCAAAGTTCGCTAGAGGGCAGAGAAGATTTGGCCAAATTTAAAATTGTAATTAGAGGTTTTAATTTTCATATATTAGTGGCAGCTACAGGTTTGAGTTTGAAATTAAATATATTTGTTTATTCAGCTGGGTGAACTGTAAAAGTTGTAGGAGGTTTCAGAGATTCCAAAGAAAGGAAAAGGAAGAAATCTATAAGTTTGTTATGCCATAATCATTTTGTAAGAAGCATAAAGGTGGTGGAAAACAGGTTGTGGCGATGATATAGAAGTTGTAAGACCTACTGTCATCTATATTTCAATCATATAGTGTTTTCGCTGCCATATTTTGAAAGGTTAAGGAGCTGTGACAGGCCAATTTGTGACGTGATGTAGCCATTTATGAGGCCGGAAAGCATATTTCTGACTCACGACCTAGCACAGAGGTTTTCTGATGGGTTTAAAAGGGTTGACATTGATTCTTGGTCCCTGTGAATGTATTTGCAGTATCAAAGGTGCCTGCACATGAATGTGGAAGTGACCCAATGATTTAGCTGAACGGCCAGTATTGACAATAGTTTGACTTTGAACTTTGAAGGATAGATTGATTCATTATCTCCTTGTGCTGTGGCATCACATTCATTTTGGGTATTGCTCTATTATATCTCTAGTTGCATATTAAGTGTTTGACAAAATGTGTATTTTAGCTATTCAACAAATGTAAGGCAATTAATGATAATTTTAACCGTGGTTAGACTATTGTCAACTTTTTGTTAAATGTTCATGTGTTATAAAATCATTTGGACACTTTTTGTGAATATTTCCATTGCTTGAAAGAAGTTTTGCCAATGTTTCTCAACATTAAACTCATAAATGGTTCTGTATTCTATCAACTGCAAGAACACTCCCTTATATATTTCTTTTTGAATTTTGTCCCAATAAGACCACAACAAGAACTCAAGCAATGAACTTGTAAATATGAGAGTTTGATATTACAAGCTTAGGTTTGCAATGAGCGAACTTCTGCTGTTACGAATTTCCCATGATGATTGCATTTATAGAAACCTCTGCTGTTACAAAATTGAAGTAAAATACATCTAAAAGAAATACTATGAGGCAGCAATTGAACAACCCACTAAAATACATTTGAATAACTTGAAAGTGGATGCATTACAAACTAGTTACAGACCTGCTGCAGCAGATAATTAGTGTGGGCAGCCATCTGCAAATTCCAAGCTGGTATTTTGTCACCATGAACAGGCCTCCCAGCTGAAGTGATAGGCTTGATCTGCTCCTCCCAACAATATGAAACTCCGCTAAACAGCTCAGACCCTCAAACAATCCTCGACTAACATTGGACACCAAACCAAGGGACTGAAAATTAAATCACAGTCATAATACCCTGCTGTAGGTGGCTAAAAAACAGGGGTGGCAGGCTTAGAAAAATCATAACTCCACAAACCATGATCATTCTTCAATGCACATGCAAACACTCGTGGGCACCCCCTAATGGTTAGAAGCCACTTTATGAGGTGAAAGATGCCCTATACTTCCAGTGTGTTAATATACTTCCAGTGTGTTAATATATTCAGATTTTAGAAGGAAATGACAATCTATAGATGGACTTTTGAAAACTAAGATTTAGGCCCTATCAAAATATAAATAAATGAAGGAATAGATAATACCCAGGTTTCTCCTTGATGATGCCTTCAAGCTGATATAATTCAACCTTTAAGTCTGCTTTAAATTGTCCTTCAAATCTGCTATGAATTGTTCTTCTAGGTCTGCTACAATTTGACCTCCAAGTCTGCTACAACTCGATCTCCAAGTCTGCTATAAGTCGATCTCCAAGTCTACTATTATCGTGCGAATTTCAGCAGTCACGTTATGTTTTCTGTGTTGTTAAATTCACATTCTCCATATCATATATATATGTGGCAAGGAGGTGATTTAACACCAAGACAAGGTAGCTGACTTGCATATGCAAGTCGGTCCTTTTCATTAATTATAATATTCAACAATCTTGCCAATATAATATTAAGTCGTCCCTCTAGGACAATATAGGAAAGATTTTATAGAGTTTAATACAATAATTATGAGATGTATTATTTATTATGAATCTCAGCATATTGATCTTTCCGAGAAGGCCACAAATATTAACACAGTGCATCTCCCAAACAGCCTCATGCCATGCCTCAACAACCCTAATGGCCTATGCTGATGTGTTTGGCTCCTTCAGTAAATCAAACACTGCAAAGAACTTAAGGAAATCTCTTGCAAAGGAGTCACTAGCAGTTAGAATGCCTTTGCAACATTACCCATAATCATTGTTTCTGCCCTAGCGGTCTCAAATGAAGGGGTATGGCCTCCTCCTTGGAAGTGTACAGCCAGCTTCAAAAAAGCATAGCATAGATTGCTAAACAACACTCAACGAAACTCCAAATCTGCTATCAATTAACTTTGATAATCTTCATTTTTTTTGAAACCTTGAATTTCCAAACTCCATGAAAACAGTGTGATTCCTGTGTGAAATCACTCACCCAGCTAGGATGAATCTTTCACCATCGAAAGAAGTGATTATCGATGAGGGTTTTCGTCCTTGTTCAACTCTTGGAAGGATTTTCTTTGTTCACTCCGATAGCAAATTGGTATGTGTGCAACTTTAAATGATGCAAATGAGAGCCAAATCTCCCTTATATAGAGTTGGATGGAAAAAAGAGCAATTTGAATTCAAAAATAAATCATTTCCGTTCAAATGCTTTTGTAATTTTAAAATAGCTTAAGACGAAGTCCCCTTTTCCCCTAGGTGTCCAACTTGGGGGAGCGTAACATCACTTTATTAAAATTAAAACACTAAAGTAAATAATATAATGTTACTTTATAACTTTAGTGTAATAATGAAAATAATCCCCCTGATCATATTGCAGAAAGGAAAACTGAAACTAATCAGGCCAAGAAGATATTGATGTTGAAGAATGATGTCCGACACTAAATCGGGGACCTACTTAAAATAGCAGTATCCTCCAAGAACCATGAAGAACGACCCAAAACGCTAAAAAATGCTGCAAAGACTGTCGCCAACAACAAGAACACCAACTGATCACCACACCACTGTTGGAAGCCAAAAAAGCTGATATTGAGCTCTCCAAGAAAGCTAGTCTCTCCTAACCACCACCAACTAGCCTATATAAACCCATGAATAGGCTAATGGGAAACAATGGTGACTAGGTCCGAGAAGGGGACATTACATCAACTACTTGATGAAATGCTTACAAGTTAAATAAAAAAAATCCAAGTGTGTTGGAAATTTATTGGTAAGCATATTATAGTAGTATTACAGCCACAATCCTAATAGTTTTTGGGGAAGTTGAATAAATTCGTCCAGCATGGTGAAAGGACAAATAGCTATTATCTGAGAAGAAGACCTTTTAATCCTCCAGGAAACCCAAAAGGAGTTCCTATTGCGGATTTTCCAGTTGAGAGACAGGTGGAAGAAAGAATCATGGCTGAGAAAAGGTCTTCTCATGAAGACAATAGCATGCAACAGATTTTGAATGACCTTGCTAGAGGGCAACAGTAGTTGATGTAATGTCCCCTTCTGAGCAATAGACTTCAGCGATGAAACACCTAACCTTTTTGTTCCCCGAGATTAGAAATTTAAGTGAATAAAAGGGAATGAATGAATAATTAAATATTTGGCTAAAATCTTATGTTAATTATCAAACAATTAATTATTTATTGTGACTTAAGTCCTATTTTTTAGTCATGGGGATGGGGCCATTCTCTTATTGGCATTCAACTTATTCCTTAAGTTATCCCAGCCAACTCAGCTGTTTTGTATGACATGGCGTTTGGGGAATAAATGGGAAAGTGCCATTGATTGGGCTTCCTTTATTAGAAGAAAGCAAAAAGCTGCTTTCTTAAAGCGCTGGGGTTTTTAACTGGAAATCGCAGGAGGAAAAGGATATTCTATGTTATTGTTTCTCTTATTTTTCTCTCTGCAAATCTGGTTCAGGACGAAACCCCTGGACTTCTGTATTGGACGCCAATCCAATTCAGAGTATTTACAATCAGGTTACATGTTCTATCGATTCATGATCAGAAGGAAATGTAATATCACTCACGGCATACAGAAGCAGTATTTTCAGAATCATAAGGTGTGGATTCAAACAAAGACAGTGAAGCAGCAAAAATAAACATCTATCATCGGCCCAGAACTGTTAGTTACCATGGAAGACTATATTGTATGACTGGTTTGAAAGTCACCGAAGCTCTGTATCAAGTTCGGGCATGTAGAACAATTAATGTTGAATATCTCCTTGAGTTGTTTGCATGTGGAAGTTCTGTATTCCTTGCTAATCAATTTTCTTACAATTATGATGTCTCTGGAAGTTATCTTTGTTTAATCTGCTATATGAAATATGGTGAGCACACATAAGGAAAATTAGACAGGTTTCTCAAATTTCAGTAGCAAGGATATTTCAGTGGTACCAGAGCCACAAACTCTGCCAGCCTGTGGGGGTTTCAATTTGCAGGATTGTTTTTTGGATGCATGTCATAGGTTCTACATTGTATGTCAAAATTAAAGTTGCTTTTTGGTGCCTAACCCAATGCATGCCGTTATAAAGTACTTCTATGTATGCCAGAGGGTTTGAACCGCACAGATATAACACAAGAATTAGGTCAGGACAACAAGAAGTCACTAAAATCAACCCAGTGAAGTTAGGATGGGAGAAAGAAGAGATGACAGCCCACAGAGAGAATTAAATAATCAACTTAATGATTTCCTGAAAATTTTTGCCCGACAGCAGCAACAGCAGCAGGAGTTATAGATGCAACAACAACAACAAATGATGCAACAATTCTAGGAATCGTATGATCACGACAATGGGACAATTGAGAGTTGGACATTCAAGGCCAGGAAGGTCCAGTAGTCTACACAACATAAGTGAAGCAAGGCATGAGAACCAAGACAGAGCAGCCTCTAACGTTGTGAGAACAACAGATACAAGGTCTAATCGACCATTGCGTCCCACCTTCTTACGTCATCCAGTTGAAAGAGAACCAATTCCTGAGGTTGAGGTAGAAGAGACGCACATCACATGATATCATGGAGGATCGGAATGAATACATGCAGCTTCCAGCTGATGTAAGGCAGCTGATAAATTTAAATTAGTTCATGAACCAGCATAAGGACAGAGCTGGGAATTGCTTGGAAGGGCAAGACAGGAGGCCTAGAGGGAAAGTTAGATAGGGCTTCCAGCCAGTGGGGTACAAGGCTGTCTTGAACAAAATTACAATTCCTACAATTCCTATTTTCAATGGAATTGGAGAATTATCAGCTAGATCATGGGTTCATAAGTTGGACACCTTTTTGGCACTCAAGCCCATGGAAGAAGAGAAGGCAATTCAGTTTGCTACCATGTACTTGGAAGGAGTAGCATACGATTGGTGGCACCGCGAACTTGTCTCCCAGGATCATGGGTTCATTCTTATGAAGAGTTTGTCAAAAGGTTGATTACTCGCTTTGACAAAAAGACATAGGAATCTATTACAGGGAATTGACATAACTCAAGCAAGTAGGACATCTTGAGTCTTACATCAATGAATTGCAAAAAAATTCCATAATGGTTCTTGATATGCCTCAGAAAAGGGTAACAATGCTCTTTGTTGAAGGTCTAAGTGACAAATTAAGGGGTCTGGTTAAGGCTCATAGGCCTAGTTCATTAGATGATGTTATTGGGTTAGCCGTGGACCTAGAAGTTACACCTTCCTACTAGCTACAAAAGAAAGATTTCAGCCCTTGGAAATCTGATAAGAAAGTTTCAAATCAGCAAAGGAACATTAGTTTCAATAAGCAAAAAATATACCTTCCAAAACGGAGCAAGAAAGACGAAATGATTTACAAAGAAGAAAATTGTGTTTCAATTGCAAAGAACCGTGGGAACCTGGTCACCGCTGTCTTGGAAAAGACAAAGTGCATTTGATAGAATTCCATTCAGACGATGAGGAACATAATGAGCAGGAAGACAACATTGATGAGGATGTTGCACAAGAGGTTCAGCCTCAACAGATTGAGTTGGAAGATACTGTGGACAAAGAGACTCCTCGTATTGCCACATTATCTGGAGTACCTCGTAGCCGTCCTTTCAGGCTGAAAGGTGTCCTTAAAGGACAAAGAATGGTATGTTTAGTTGACAATGGAGCTACACACAATTTTATAGATGAAGGATTGGTGAGCAAGCGTGGACTACAAGCTGAGGGATTCCCTGGATTCAACATTATTGTTGCAAATGGATTTCCATTAAGTTGTAACCGAGTTGTGCCATAGTTGAATATACAAATGGGAGATTACACATTAACAAGTGATTTTTATGTGCTTGGGTTGAGCAATGTGGACGCTATTTTAGGGGTACAGTGGTTGGAGTCCTTTGAACGTTATGTTCAAAACTTCAAACAGACGCAGTTGGAATTCATGGTTAATGGAAAGAAAACAGTACTTAAGGCTATGGCTGATGGTGGACCACGGGTGGTTTCTGCAAAGAGGATGGAGGATCTTTTTAGACATGATAATGTGGAATGGGGAGCTCAGTGTTTTGTTTCCAGCAAATCCTCCAGCAGTGAGTCACCTTATCATGTGGATATCCACACTTTGTTAGATAAACAGGGATAACTTTAAGAAACCCCACCTCAGGAAAATATGTAAAATCTTGGCGAATTGTACACACTTTTGGGAGGAAAAAATTAATATTGTTGGTGAATTTTTTTAATTTGAAAGGAAAAAATATTAATTTTACTATCAAATTTTTTCAATCATATGAAAATTCTAGAAAATCTTGGCGAATCTTTCATTATTGAATAAAATTGTGGCCACAGGCACACATACCTAGCATTGAGCAACCATCATTTCACCTTTTTTGTTATATGGAGCTTAATCAATTATCAGACTTGAAGGTTAAATTTTCCCCTTTTATCGGTGCAGTTACCCCCCAAATTATTCAACGAGGGTTTAGGAGCAGCTAACCCTTTTTTTAAAAACCGTTGGATGATCCCAAATCAATGACGTGAAGTATATTTCGGGTCAAATTCTTAAAGGACACAGATTCCACCAAAAGTCTCCGGAATAGACACATGTAAACTCTATTACGGGCCAAAGTTTTAAAAGCCACAAAGTTTCATAGAAAGTCTTCGGAATAGAGACACATGTCAAATCTATATACTTAACCCATGCCCTAACCTTAAATGCCGACCACATTGGCGAATATGACTATCAATTAAGACACACTTCCTAAATTGCTGACGAAAATATTAATTAAATCCTTTGGAAAACATATATATTATTGGCGAATTGAGTTGCATTTGACCAAAAATTTAATAAAAATGATGGCGAACTGAATTGCATTTGATAAAAAAATTATAAATTTGGGGCGATCCGACCACCATTTGGTCCCACTTATTCGCCAATTTTGAAATCATGGATGCAAAATGCTTGCCACTAAAGTTTTCCCTGTAGATAAACATAATGCAGTATTTGGAGATATATCCCCTGGTTGTCCACCTGATCGGGGTTTTGAGCAACGTGATTGAGCTGGAAGAGGGTTCAAAGCCTGTTGTCACAACACCTTACATGCATCCTTGCTATTTTAAAGAAGAAATCGAGAAAGCAATTAAGGAGCTGCTGAAAATGGGTCACATACATCCTAGTTCCAGCCCATTCGCTTCTTTAGTTGTGCTGGTCAAGAAAAATGATGGAACACTGCGCATGTGCATAGATTATAGGGCGCTGAACAAGAGAACCATAAAGAAAAGTTATTCGATTCCTAGGATTGATGAGCTTCTCGATGAGTTACATGGGGTGGTATTCTTCTCTAAAATTGATCTATGATCAGGTTATCATCAGATTAGTGTTCGGGAAGAGGATATACAAAATACTACTTTTTGTTGTCACTATGGGCATTTCAAGTTCCTGGTCATGCCCTTTGGACTCACAAACGCACTAACAACATTCTAGTCCTGCATGAATCACACTTTCCGAGAACAACTGCGTAAGTTTGTTCTGGTATTTTTTGACGACATTTTAATATACAACATTTGGAACATTTGGAACATTTGGATGAAGTGTTTGGTATCATGGAAGCGTAGTCATTATTTGCAAAGGCTTCCAAATGTGAATTTGGGATGACAAAGATTCTCTACTTAGGTCATGTGATTGGAGCTGAGGGTGTGAAGGGCCACCAAGAGAAAATTCAGGCAATCTTGGATTGACCACCACCGAAAAACATATTTGAATTGAGAGGATTCTTGGGGTTATGTTGCTACTACAGGGGATTTGTGTGTGGATTCTTACAGTTGGCATCCACCTTGACTGATCTCACTAAGAGGGGGGCATTTCAGTGGTCTAGTGAGGCGCAAGTTACATTTGACAAACTTAAGGGAGTTATGAGTACATGCCCAGTTTTAGCACTACCTGACTTCACGTAGCCATTTGTTTTTGAATGTGATACCTCAGGACAGGGAATTGGTGCAGTTCTGATGCAGAACAAGCACCCCATTGTGTTTGAGAGTAGAAATGACGCAAGGAGGGTTAGTAGTTAGGGCCAAAGGCACTCCCAGCTCCCAAACTAGCTTGCAGAACAACACACGAAAGCAACAACACAAGTGAGAGAAGGAACAACAAAACTTATATATTATTTCATCAAACTGATTACATGCTTAGCTGTAAGGCCTTCCTGGTTTCAGCCATATACATTTAGATGTTACAGAATAAACTTCATACATGTGAGGTCACAGATCTGCGATCTGAATCTGCTAATGCTATCTTCTATTTCTAAAACTGATACCCTAATCTAAGAACATAAAACCAAATATATACAAGAGTCCACCAAAGAGGTCGGCACTCAGATCCTAAAGATCCAACATAGGAAACAACAACGACCCATATTTAGGTCCAGACATAGCCCAATGAGAGATACCAACATTAATTATGCTACGCAAATTAAATGCAGAAGTCGGCCAGAAGATCCAACTTCAAAAATACAACTCGGTAAGAAAGCCAACTAAGCACAGAGACCAGTCAGTGAAAATCCACTAAGTAGCCAAACACTACTGAGACCCATCGGTAAAGCAAAACAGAAACAAGTAATCGAGCCCGAGCAAAAAAAAACAAGTCTTCAACAGAGCAAACAAAAGCAGTTACCAAGCACTTTACCAAGCAGCCCCCAACAAGCTATTAAACCAAAGAAAACATATTTTTGGTTGATCAGGATTGCCAAAGAACCCAAGATGCTCCTACATCAGACACCTGGGCTTAAAAGAAATGATTCTCCGAATCCTGTGTCAGGTCCAACCTGAATTGAATCTAACTCAGATTGAGAAATCCAAGATGAGTCCTCAATCGTTCTGTTCTTCCATTTTATCAGATACTCCATGTAATTCTTTCCTCTTGTGCTTCTGCCAACTCTATGTTTCAAAAGCTGCTCAACTTCTTCCATCTGCTTCTTACGATAATCACTTGGTACTGTCACTTCTTCATCATGTTCATGATATTCATACAAGTCTGAAATATTGAATATAGGTGATATATCCATGTCCTCAGGTAATTCTACTTCATATGCGTTTCCACTGTCAAATCTTCTCAATATCTTGCAAGGACCAAATTTCTTCATCTTCAACTTGCCATATGTTCCAACAGGAAATCTGCCTTTCTTCAAATGAACCATAACTGCATCACCAACTTCAAAAGTTTTATGTCTTCTTGATTTATCCGCACTATCCTTGTATTTCTGATTACTTTGCTCCAACTTATGTTTTACATTTTCATGCAATGTCTTCATAAACTCAGCAAATTTGTCTCCTTCATCACTTCTCTTCTCATCTCCAGCCATATCTCTCAAGTCTAATATACCTCTTGGTTGCGTGCCATGAACAATCTCAAAAGGTGTCTTTCCAGTACTTCATTCTCTGAACTGTTATATGCGAACTCTGTTTGTGCTAACATCAAATCCCAGTTAGTCGGTGTGTCTCCAACTAAGCATCTCAACAGGTTACCCAAACTTCGGTTTACAACCTCTGTTTGTCCATCAGTCTGTGGATGAAATGTAGAACTATATTTCAACTCGGTGTCCAGCTTCTTCCAAAGTGTTTTCCACAAATAGCTAACAAACTTACCGTCTCGGTCAGAAATGATACTCTTCGATAATCCATGCAATTTGACAATCTCCTTAAAGAAAAGATCTGCTATATGTATCGCATCTGATGTTTTCTTACATGGTATGAAATGTGTCATCTTAGAAAATCTATCCACAACAACAAATAAGGAATCATTACCTCCTGTTGTCCTCGGTAAGCCAAGAACAAAATCCATGCTGATATCACTCCAAGGTTTCTCAGGAACAAAAATCGGTGTATACAAACCAGTGTTCTGACTTACTCATTTTGCAACTTGACAAACTCCACAACTTTTCACAAATTTCTGAACATCCTTATACAACTGAGGCCAAAAATACCATTCCTTAAGCAAACTCAATGTCTTATCAATACCAAAATGTCCAGCCAATCCACTACTATGTTTTTCCTTGATCAAATTAGTTCTCATTGATCCTCTTGGTATACACAACTGAATACCTTTGAACAAATATCCTCTTGAATGAAATAGTCTTCATACTTGATTGATTTGGAATAGGTGCTCTGCACATTCTCCACTACTCAAAAAAATCAGGATCATTTTCATACAAATTCTTCATGTCATTAAAACCAAGAACCTCAATTCTCATTTCAGTCAACAAAGATCTACTCAATGCATCAGCAACTCGGTTAAAGATTCCACTCTTATGCTTTATCACAAATGTGAAAGTCTGCCAAATACTCTACCCATTTTATGTCTCTGATTCAACTTATTCTGACTACCCAAATATTGTAAAGCCTTATGAATAGTATACAACACAAATTCACATGGCATCAAATAATGTCTCCATTTCTTCAGAGCTTGACCAATAGCATATAATTCTTGATCATAGACAAAATATTTCATTTTTGCATCATTCAACTTTTCACTAAAGAAAGCAACATGTTTACCTTCTTGAGTCAACACAACTCCTATTGCACTTCCACTTGCATCACATTCAACTTGAAATACCTTATTGAAATCAAGTAAGGCTAACACAGGTAATTCAACAACCTTTTGTTTCAAAGTCTCAAAACTCTTATCAGCTCCACGTGTCCATTTGAATTCTCTTTTGTCTCTCATTGTCTCAGTCATAGCATTACAAATAGAACTGAAATTTTTGATGAACTTATTGTAAAAACTTGCCAATCCATGAAATGATCTTACCTCACTGACATTCTCAGGTGTAGGCCAATTAAGTATAGTTTCAACTTTCTCAGGATCCATTTTCAAACCATCAACTGAAATCACAAAACCTAAATACACAAGTTCTTCTTTCATGAAGGAACACTTTTTTAAATTTATCAGCAACTTTTCCTCTTTCAATCTCTGCAACACTTGTCTTATATGCATCAAATGTTCTTCTCTAGTCTTACTGAGTATCAGAATATCATCCAAGTATACAATCACACATTTATTCAGGAATTTCTTCAAAACTTCATTCATCAATCTCATAAATGTATTCGGTGCATTAGTTAAAGCAAAGGGCATAACCAACCTCTCATACAAACCTTCTTTTGTCTTGAAAGCATTCTTCCATTCATCACCTTCTCTAATTCTGGTATGATGATACCTACTCTTCAAATCAATTTTGGTAAAATATTTTGCTCCACTCAAACAATCCATTATATCATCCATCCTCGGTATAGAAACCTATACTTAACTTTATCTTGTTGATTGCTCTTGAATCAGTGCACATTCCTAATTCTCCATTCTTCTTAGGTGCTAACACTGCTGGTACTGCACATGGTTTCAAACTTTCTCTGATCAATCCTTTGTTCAACAACTCATGAATTTGTCGGTTGAGTTCCTCATTCTCAGTCGGTGTCAATCGGTGTGGTGCCTTATTTGGCAAACTCGCTCCAGGATTCAAATCCATACAGTGACTAATATCTCTCATCGGTGACAAACCATCAGGTACACTATATGAAATTATCTCCTTGTACTCGGTAAGCAATTTCTCAACCTCTACAGGAACTTCATCTTCTGTATTCTTACTCGGTTTGTTAGGAATTAAAGCATAACATATATCATTCCTTTTCAAATCCTTAACAAATTGTCTACCTTCCATCAAACACACTTTCACAGATGTACATATCTCATCAACAAATTCTTCAACCAAAGGTAACAAGATTTGCTTCTTACCATCAACCCAAATAGTAAATCTATTCACTCTTCCATCATGTATAACATGTCTATCATATTGCCAAGGTCTACCCAACAAAATATGACAATAATCCATAGGCCTAATATCACACAACACCTTATCATAATACCTTCCAATTTTCAGATTCACAAATCATTGTTCACTCACCATTAATGTATGCTCATCCTTTATCCATGAAATCTGATAGGGCTTCGGGTGCTTCATTCTTTCCAATTGCAACTTTGTGACCATCTCCTCAGATGCCAGATTCTCCGAGCTTCCACTATCAACAATTACTTTCCAAACTTTGTCTGCAATTCTACATCTGGTCTTGAACAAACTTTTCCTTACAGGATCTTGCTTATCTTTCTCACTCCAAAGTATCCTTCTGATCATTAAATTTCTTTCCTTCTCAGGTTCATTCGGTGACTCCTCTTGCACCAAAGCATTTCTCCTACTACCGACTTTCTTGCTTGCATGTGTACACTCAAAAGATCTATGTTCTTCCTCACCACAATTGTAACAAGTTCCTTGGAACCCTCTTGTTATAACCACCTCGGGAATAGTTTCCTATTCCTCAGTATGTACTTCCACCCTTCCATTCAGTCTTTCCTTTATCTTGATATGTGTCTGGATTTGTCTTGTCTGGTTCAGATCTACTGTATTCACCATGAGATCTACCTCTTTCTCTAGGGAATCTACCACCTCTTCCTCTTTGCCTCTGTTCATATCTTTTGTTCAATTTCTCCTCAACTTTTAGGGCAAATTGATATGCCTCTTCAATGCTCTCCATCTTTACCAAGCTAATCTCATCTTGTATAGAACTTCTTAATCCATTCAGATACCTTGCTATTCTTTCCACCTCATCTTCAACATGTCCAGATCTGATGTCTAATTTGTAAAATTCTTCAGTGTAATCTTTTACTGAGCTATCTTTCAACTTCAAACTTTGCATTCTCCTAACTAGGTTAATTTGGTAATCACAAGGTAGAAACTTGCCTCTCAATTTGTTTATCATCTTATCCCATACCTTGATTTTGTATTTACCCTTCTTCTTTTGGTCTAATTGCAGATGGTCCCACCACAAGGATGCATGACCTTTCAACTTTGTACTTGCAATCTTTATTTTCTTCTCCTCCGATACATTTTCATATTCAAAGCTTTTCTCCATCTCAGTTATCCAGTCTATCAATTCATCAAAATCCAACTTTCCACTATACTCAGGAGGATTAAACTGAGGTGTGGACTTAAAACTTGTCGAAGCTCTCAAGAATCTCTCTTCTTCCTGATCCATCATAGGTGCAGGTGCAACTTCTCCTTGCACTTCTTCGATTTCATCATCACTAACATCCTCAAGGTGTCTTCCTCTGCCCTGGGCTGTCTCAACAACTTCCAATCTTGCAGCAATCTGTCTTAGCATATTAGTTAGACTTGGATCTGCATTTCCTCTCCCACGAAGCATCTTGAAACCCTCTACAATTGTAGGTCAGATCGCAATCTGCTACCCCACAACAATATCAACCGACTCGGGTTAGGGCTTACAAGAAAGAACCTAGATCTCACCTTCGCTCTGATACCACCTGACGCAAGGAGGGTCAGTAGTTAGGGCCAAAGGCACTCCCAGCTACCAAACCAGCTTGCAGAACAACACACGAAAGCAACAACACAACAAGTGAGAGAAGGAACAACAAAACTTATATATTATTTCATCAAATTGATTACATGCCAGGTTGTAAGGCCTTCCCGGTTTCCGCCATATACATTTAGATGTTACATAATAAACTTCATACATGCGAGGTCATAGACCTGCAATTTGAATCTGCTAATGCTATCTTCTATTTCTCAAATTGATACGCTAATCTAAGAACAAAAAACCAAATATATACAAGAGTCCACCAAAGAGGTCGGCACTCAGATCCTAAAGATCCAACATAGGAAACGACCCAGATTTAGGTCCACACATAGCCCAATGAGATATTCCAACATTAATTATGCTACGGAAATTAAATGCAGAAGTCGGCCAGAAGATCCAACTTAAAAAACACAACTCGATAAGATAGCCAACTAAGCATAGAGACCAGTCGGTGAAAACCCACTGAGTAGCCAAACACTACCGAGACCCGTCGATAAAGCAAAATAGAAACAAGTAACCGAGTCCGAGCGGAAAACAACAAGTCTTCAACCAAGCGAACAAAAGCAGTTACCGAGCAGCCCCCAACAAGCTATTAAACCAAAGCAAACATGTTTTTGGTTGATCAGGATTGCCAAAGAACCCAAGATGCTCCTGCATGAAGAAAATTCAGAGATCCAAACAAATTGTATTTCACATATGATAAGGAGATGCTAGCAATTATGTATGCGCTAGCTAAATTCAGGCAATATTTGTTGGGTTCCAAATTTGTGGCCTAAACAGATCACAATAATCTCGAGTACTTTTTGGAGCAGAAAAACCTAAATGAGAGGCAACAAAAGTGGGTGAGCAAGGTTCAGGCTTACGACTTTGATGTTGAGTATGTAAAGGGTAAGAAAAATGTGGTTGCTAATGCTTTGTCTAGGAAACCAGCAATCTGCTCTCTCACTGAGATTTCAGCTGACTGGAAAACATAACTCTTAACTGAATATGCGAAGGATACATTTGCTTCTGATTTGATTGAAGACAAGGTACGAGATGACAGGTATGCCGCGAGGGATGGTATTGTTGTACAAGGATAGAATTTATCTTGTACCAAATTCCAAGTTGAAGGCCAAGATTTTGAGGTCATTACACGATGCACCTTTAGCAGGACATCCGAGGTTCTTCAAAACATATCGACAGGTTCGTTAAAGGTTTACATGGAAGGGATTGAAAGATGATATATTGCAGCATGTTAGAGAGTCCCTGACTTGCCAGCAGAATAAGTCAAAACACACGTTCCCTACAAGTTTACTACAACCACTTCCGATTCTTGAACATAAGTGAGAAGGGATCTCAATGGATTTTAGCACCTGTCCACCCCGAGTGCAAGGTAAAGATTGTATCTTCGTAGTTGTGTACAGGTTAGCAAAATATTCTCATTTCTTTGCCATTGCTACTGATTTTTCAGCATCTCAGGTTGCTGAATTATTTTTCAGGGAGGTTTTCAGGTTTTATGGTCTACCTAAGACCATTGTGAGTGATCGAGACAGTAGATTCATTAGTATGTTTTGGTAGGAGTTGTTTTGATTGGCAGGTACAAAATTGACTCCAAGCACCAGCTACCATCCTCAAACGGATGGACAAATGGAGACTGTAAACAAATGGGTAGAGGGCTACCTTAGAAATTATGTTTCAGGGCAGCAGCGTGCTTGGGTTGATGGCTTCATTTAGGTGAGTATTGTTACAATACCACTTATAATATGTCAATTGGTATGTGATCTCCGCGAACGACCGCGATGGCCTTCGGCCGCCGCGGCCCGTGCTGAGACCCTGCTCCATGGTTTGCGACTCCTTCGCTGCTGTTCGTGTCGCCCGTCGCTCCTTTCTCGGCATTCTTTGTTGCCCTTAGCTGCCTCTCGTGTGTCGGGCCTGTGTTGTCGCTCCTTGTTCCTTGTTCCTCGACCGCATGTGCTTCTTTTGCTTCCTCTTCCCGAAATGGTGGTTCCTCTGTCTTGCTCTGGCTGCGACGACCATTGTCCACGGGCTCCTTCCTGGTGCGGGTGTTGTTCGTTCTGTCTACATCTTGTTGCTGTGTGGTTCTCGCCGTTTTTGCTATCTGTGTTTGTTATTGTGTGCCTCACGCCGCGTCTGTGCTTCTCGCTGTCACACGAGCCTTCCTTTCCAGGTGTCTATGCTTCACGCCTGCACCTTCTCTCTGTCACGCGAGCCTTCCTTTCTGGGTGTCCTGTGCTGCTCCTGCTTGCTTCTCTGCTTCTCTGATTCCATGGCAGCAGAAACGCCCACCACATTGCTGAAGTATCAACGAAGGATGTCAGATGATGGCTTTCAGGAAATCTTAGACAGACTGTCTGCTGTTGAAACAGAAAACACGAGACTCAAAGATGATCTCGACATTCTTACTAAGAAACACTCAGCTCTTGAGCTTCAGATGGCTACATTTATGGCTGAAGCTTCGGGCATCAAACGTCACCTAGATGATAACATTGACCACGCTGCAGAAATCAAAGACATTAAGGTGATGCAAGATGAACTTCTCAATTGCCATAACACTTTGAAAAACAATACTGAGTCACAACTCAAATCTTGGGCGGATATCTGCAACAATGAGAAAAGGCAACAACAACTTCCATTAGCAGGGGTTGAAGAACTTGTTCTGTCAAAAATTTCAGATGAGAGGGCTTGTCGTGCTAGGGAGCTCAATCTCAAAGTTCGGGATCTCCCTCCCGATACCTCCGATCCTGCGGATAAGGCTTATGCCTTCCTTCGGGACCAGCTTGGGCTACCCGATATTTGCATTGATAAAGCGTGGATCGGGTATGATTCTACATTGTTCATCAGATTTTTATGCATCTCAAACAGGCTGCAAGCCCTTAGGGCTCGTAGAAAACTCTTCCCGCTGCCAACAAAAATATTTCTTGATGAGGATCTTACAAAATCACAGGTTGCTGAATTAAAACATGCCCGCTCTCTTGTTAATGCTGCTCGGTTAGATGGTAAATGGGCTGTCATACGGAACCTCA
>MU227035.1:1167941-1183180 GCA_018584345.1 Thuja plicata
ACTTTACAGGTGCTCTCTCCCCCGAGCTCTACATCCCTTTATCGACAGATCACCTCCTTCTTTGCTCCGGTTCCCTCCCCTAGAGGAACCAAGAGACCTGAGAGTCCTTCCACTGTCCCTCATTCCAAATCGGTCAGACATCGCAGCAGTCACTTGCTCTTACAGCCCCATCGATGGCAGAGGACTCCCTCCTCCCAGAGACGGACTCCGACTCAGATTCCTCCTCCCACAGACTGCTACCTGTCGATTTTGAGTTACTTCTCGGCTTCCGGGAACCACTAGTTGCTTGGTGTTTCCGCGGTTCCCTCTCCTCTATGGCTTTTGCTGCTGTTTCTTCTTTTTCTGTTGTTTCTCTTCTTTTTAGGACACCGTTTGGTGGTTCTGTTGCTTTTTGGGCTCTCTATTGTACTCTCAGTCCCTTAGGCCCGTTTGTGGTCTCTTGTTGGACATTAATAATTTATCGTATCTTATGTCTCCTTTCAGGGCCTTGTATGGGTATGATGTTTTATCATTCATGGACCTGACATTTGATGACAGAAAGGTTCCTTGTGCAAAGGAAACAATTCAGAGTCATCAGGATATTCTCAAGGCATTGAAAGATAATATCCAATAGGCCCAAAATCAACAGAAAATGTATGCAGATAGGCATAGAGTGGAGAGAATATTTCAGGTTGGAGACTTGGTTTTCTTGCGTCTACAACTGTACAGGCAGTCTTCATTGAAGAATAGTGGGACAGGAAATTGAAGCCACGATTATATGGGCCTTACAAAATCCTTAAGAGAATTGGTGAGGTTGCATACGAATTGGAACTTCACGAAGGAAGTAGGATTCATAACATTTTCCATGTTTCTTGTCTAAAGAAGGTGTTGGGTCAGCATATAGTTGCATCTCCAGAGCTGCCACCGTTGGATGAAGAGGGGAAATTGATATTAGTACCTGAAGGTATTGCTGATTGGAGGGAGAAGAAGTTGAGAAATAAAATGGTTTGGGGATATCTGATTAAATGGAAGGACTTACTTGTTAAGGATGCTACTTGGGAAGGCGAAGAAATTCTGCAGCATCCAAATCTTCGATTGCTAGAGGACCAGCAATCCCGGGAAGGGAGGACTGTAGTGTCCCCTTCCGAGCAATAGCCTTTAGTGATGGAACATCTAACCTTTTCGTTTCCCCGAGGTTAGAAATTTAAGTGAATAAAAGGGAATGAATGAATAATTAAATATTTGGCTAAAATCTTATGTTAATTATCAAACAATTAATTAGTCATTGTGACTTAAGTCCTATTTTTTAGTCATGGGCGTGGGGCCATTCTCTTATTGGCATTCAATTTATTCCTTAAGTTATCCCAGCCAGCTCAGCTTTTTTGTATGATATGGCGTTTGGGGAAGAAATGGGAAAGTGCCATTGATTGGGCTTCCTTTATTAGAAGAAAGCAAAAAGCTGCTTTCTTAAAGCGCTGGGGTTTTTAACTGGAAATTGCAGGAGGAAAAGGATATTCTATGTTATTGTTTCTCTTATTTTTCTCTCTGCAAATCTGGTTCAGGACGAAACCCCTGGACTTCTGTATTGGACGCCAACCCAATTCAGAGTATTTACAATCAGGTTACATGTTCTATCGATTCATGATCAGAAGAAAAGGGAATATCACTCACAGCATACAGAAGCAGTATTTTCAGAATCATAAGGTGTGGATTCAAACAAAGATAGTGAAGCAGCAAAAATAAACATCTATCATCGGCCCAGAACTGTTAGTTACCATGGAAGACTATATTGTATGACTGGTTTGAAAGTCACCAAAGATCTGTATCAAGTTTGGATGTGTAGAACAATTAATGTTGAATAACTCCTTAAGTAGTTTGCATGTGGAAGTTCTGTATTCCTTGCTAATCAGTTTTCTTACAATTATGATGTCTCTGGAAGTTATCTTTGTTTAATCTGCTATATGAAATATGGTGAGCACACATAAGGAAAATTAGACAGGTTTCTCAAATTTCAGTAGCAAGGCTATTTCAGTTGACTCTATTGTTAACTCAAATGATGCAAATAATGAAAATGAACAGGGGTGATAAGGTCAACAATGGTAATCATGGGGAAGTAGTAAGACTGGAAATATTGAAACAACATACCCAACACTAGAGTAGCTAGTGGAATAGTATCAAGACCATTAATGCCCACATTTTTGGATGAACAAGAAGTTGGTAATGAAACACACCATAATGATGGTGATTTTTGCAAATTATTTGCATGAATATTGAACTTTGGGGCATGAGTTTCATGATACCATGTAATTGGCTGATTTTGCCAACCCAAGATGAGAAGTAGATCCATGAAAAAAAGAGGCCAAAATCAGAAATTGCAATGTAAAGTGGAAAAATTTTACATTCTCAGTTTTGATGGTTTCGGAAAATGTACTGCACGTGCATGGGTGTAAAAACTTGATACTTACTTCCAACTCAATCCTATGATTGAAAATGAGACAATTAAGTGTGCTACCTTTCATTTGGATGGAGAGATTCACAAGCAGTGGTATCATGGAATGTTAACTTTGGGACATGATCTCATTAATTCATATGCTGATTTTACCTAGAGGTTGATTATAGATTTGCTAAGTTGCCGGTTCGGATTCCGGTTCGTATGCGGGTTCGAGATTTGGGTTCGAAATTCGTCCAAATTTTTTTTGGGCTGGGTTCGTCCGTACAAGATTTTTTTAAAATATATATATATGTAAACATATGTAGCAGCAAATAAGTTCATATGGTAAAACTTAAACGGCTGCATACAAAACGCGGCTTGTAATGGCAAGTAAAACGTAATACTAAACTGCTGCATACAAAAAACGTTAAAACACGACGCTTTTTAGGGTGAAACGCGAAAACAATCAATTAAAAACAATTAAAAAAAGCGTTGAAAGTCAAACAAAATCGAAATTCCCAGAAATTTGATCTAAATTTGTCCAAATTCGTGGAAATTCGTTTTGGGTTCGTTTTCAATTTTCAAATTCGTTCTGGGTTCGTTTTCAATTTTTTTAATTCGTTCAAAACACTGCAAAATTCGTCCAGGGTCCTGTTTCACGAATTTGAGCCGAATTACTCAGAACATTAGCGAATTTGACACGAATTCGAATCGAATTCGAATTTGTAACGAATCGAATTTCAAATTTGAGGTTGCAGGGACGAATATGGTAACTTAGTAGATTTGATAAAAGAGCATCCAGAGTTGCAATTTAGAGAGTTGGTGGACTGAAGCAGAGTGGCTCAGTTGATAGCAATGTATTCAAATTTTAGAGACTTTCAGTGATGGTTTTTGAGGTATCAGAGAGTAGGATGCTTGTTCTTTTTACTAAAGGGTTGATTGAACCACTTCAAGGATGGGTAAAAGCATTTGATCCACCCACATTATAAGATGCTATAAATATGTAGTTCTCTACAGTCAAAAACAAATTTTACCAAATTCAAATTCACTAAACCCTGTGACATTCTGGCAACAATTCTTAATCAAATTTCTGACTATAATCACAATAAATTTCAGTATTTTGGAATGTTTATGACGTTATTATAAAATCCACAAAAAAGTGAAAGATTCTGCATATACCAAAAAAATATGGCTTTTCTGTATTGGTCTAGTCTAGTATAAATAGATTAAGGTTCATTTGGTGAGGTCTTTGACCATAGACAAGAAACGGGAACTGGTTAGTTCATCTTCATCTGTACTGGTTAAAGTCTTGAAACCACAGCTGCTCAAAGTGGAGAGTGAGGATTATATGGCAATGTGGCATACCTCATTTATAGCTGGGAGATAGGGTCAAGCCAATCTTTCTGTTTTGTCATTTCTTACAAATAAAATAAGGTCTTCAGCCAAGCCAAGGTTGGTGTTTAATCAGTTTTCCATATGAAAATCGCGTTTGGTGCTTTTCTTGCTGAAGATTTTCAGCTAATTTTGGAAAACATATTTTGGTACAATGTTTCCATCTGTTTGCCATCAAATTTGACCTAACCTATTTGTGGTCACTGTTTGAGCTAATTTGATTATGTTCGGGACGGACCAGGTGATTTTTAATGTCACTTATTTTGATTTTTTTGCATGCGACTTAAAATTCAAACATCTTAGGTGAGTATCTTCAACTTGGGGATTTATCTTGGGGTGGTCAAGCTCACCATGTGATTGAATTGTGTTTTGCAGTTTGGGCTGATGCAGACACGTGGTTTGAGAGACAACAGCAGGAAGAGGAAATGCAGCGGCTACAGGTTGAACAACAGGCCATTGCTCGTAAAGCTGAGGAAGAAGGGAGGAAAAAGTTAACCGAAGAACGTGAAGGAGAAGTTGAAGAACCAGAAGAAAATAATGATCCAATGGCAAAGGCAGAATCTGAAGCTCTTGCAAACCCTGACGCTTCAAGATAGAGCAGCAAGTTGACTTTGAACTTAAAGTTATTTACTTTTGCAAAGGCCATGTTAATCAGGTACTATGAGCTGTAATTTTTTTTTTTGAATTACTACATTCAGGGTGAATCTTAAGAGCTTGATAATGAGTAGGACCTTTTGTTTGTAACCAATACGATCGGCATATGTTGAGAGCATGCCAAGAATTTTAATATCTGTACAGAGGCACTAGCTGCTAGCATCTCGAGATTTGAAATGTTTTCTTCCATGTTTTCCACTTCCTAATTGTGTTTTTGTTGGGTACAAAAATTATTTTACAGTTGTATTTAAACTAAGGATCTGGGCCTTTTCAAAACCCATTTTTATCTGTATCAAAAACATAAAGCATTTTCATAAGTCTAATTGAATGAAAATATCTTTTATGACCAAGGTTGTATAAGGTAGCATTTTAGCTGCCTTCAGAACCTGGAGGAATTCTTTTGAAGGGCTCTGTGATGATATGCAAGTTGAAACTACTGATCTGTTACCATCCATTTATGTCACATCAAAGTATCTGCAGGATTGAGATGTAATCAGCTGCATATTTTATTTAATAATGAAACTTTATGTATATATATATATATATATATATAGACTTTGGTGCAAATCATAGGAAGTACGACTTCGATACAAATCGTAGGAAGTTTAGGATTCATAATATTCACAATTCTTCCTTCCTGGTTTTAAAACTATGTAATTGTTAACTGTATACAATTAAGTCAATACTAGCTTTCTGTGCAAACGAAGAGATAAATGCCTTCTTAACTTTTTGGGAGCTTGAGATTGACTTTTGGTGTTATCCATCATAAAATATTTTATTAGAGTTCTTGCTCTTGTGATTGGAAATTCTTTTTTGAACTAAAGGCTTCGAGAACCCTTTTACTATTTCAATATTTTCTGAGAAACTAGCTTGGAGCCGGTTTTTCTTCTATGAGAAATACAGCATTTTCAAATTATGGGTTTGAACTTTGCGCACAGGTGAAATATCCCCTATTCAGATATTTAAGACTCAACATAGACAATTTTCAAAATCATAAAACATAAGATTGTTATCACTGGCAGAAGATGACCATTTGAAACAGCCAAAAACTATATAAATCCATGCATTCATTCAAATTTGTGAAGGACATATTTTGGGCAACCAACATAGAGGTCCATTTCCATTTAGTGAATCATGGAGAAAAGAGCATCTCTTGAGTTGGTACATTCAACATTCAAATTTGTGCGGACCTATAAAAAACCTTAACGATAACAAGTATTATTTCAGGAATTTCATTAATGATTACAGCCAAAAAAACTAAAATTCTTTCTAAAATAAAAGTCAGAAGCATTTGGTATTTTTCAGCAATGTAAAGTCTAAATAGAGAAGAAAAGTGGTTGTTTTGTGAAAGTACAAAAAAAAGATAATAGGAGAATTTATATTAAATAAATGTTTTAATTACTACAATATGAATGGAATTCAAAGGAAATTCATAATGAGATAGTAACCACAACAAAATTGTCTAGTAGAGAAAAAGAATAAGCCAATAGTCGAAATGACAAGAAGGATGACTGAAGAAAAAAGGCTTCCAAATAGTTTAGGATGATTTTGTAGCTTTCTCAGTCTATTTATGAAATCTATTTAAAAAAATATATGTCCAAAAGATGATATTTGGGATGTAAAAAAAACCAATTCCGAATCAGTTTTAGACTTTTTGCATTCATTATATACATGCATGTACAAAAGATGAAAAGAAAGAAATCGAATTATAAAAGAGAGATGCATATTTACAAGGTATAGTAATTCAAGGCTCATACGCTATACAACTTGATCACTAGAGAAACTATAATAAATTTATGTTATATTTTATAAAGGTAAAATATGGTAATGGGTAGGAAATAATGAACAACAAAAAAAACAACAGACATTGAGGTGGAGGTGGAAACTATTGACACTATTTTAGAGTTCCTTTTCTAGCTTTTGGCTTCATTTTTAGAGCACTTCGAGAAAGAAATTATCTAAGAGATATGAAATTATTGCTATGCTTGCGCTTGGAAATGCAGTGTGTAAGGGATAAATATTTATTTTATGCCACAGCCCTATGAATCCTTGTGTATGCCTCAGCCTTGTTCTAAATTATCTGTCCTAGTTTGTTTTAATTTTTTTCATTCTTTATGTTCTTGGTATTTTTGCTAGATCCATTATTCTTTGTTTGGCCCTTTCAAAATGGTTTTGAAAGGTGCTTAACGTTATATTTGAAGTTTGTCTTGTTTTTTTTAGTTATTAATGTGTCGAGATTAATTGCACAGATAATTCATGTGTCCAGAATACATGGAACAATAATATTTTGCCACTTCACTATGTGGTAGGCATGTTAAGGTTGTTTATGTACCATAATTGCTAGGTCTAAAGTGGAAAGCACCTGAGTGTTTTCTAGTAGTTCAAGGGAATAATCAATAAATATCTAAAATGGATTATGTATGCATATGTGAATCATGTGAATGAGAGGAGGTTGTGTGAAATGTCCCAAGCATAAAAATAACTAAATAAGCAAGATATGCAATTATAGACCAACAATTTGAGACTCCAATTAATGTTCAAACAAGTACATTTTCTATTACAATTGTGACAAGCTCAAGAAATCTTGCACCTTGGCCTTCTAACTATTAATCTGTGTTGGAAGTCGCAGAGGTATGACATCAGTATGTCCAATGTGCTGATAGCTGGATGCTCAATGCACAGATTATGCTTGAGATGCAGATGTATGTAAGTTGGGTATGCTGTTGTCAGTCTGTCTGGTGTGCTGGTGTATGTCTCTACTGATGCTGAGGTGGTGGATCAATAATGCAGATGTGTGTATGATTGCTCCACAATGTATATGTTGTTACCGTCTCAAAGATATGTGCCATGGGTATTGTTGTGACCTTTTCACACCATCACCCCATTGGAAATGTGGACCCCCTCTTTTCTGTTGGTGGTAGAGTAGATGTCTTAGTAGTCTTAGTTTGATGGCAATTTAGAGTCTTCAAGTCCTTAGGCTAGGTTGACGTAGGCAGCTAGATGTAAGTCTTGTCCATTTAGGGGTTAAGGCTATTGGTAGAGTTGATTCAAGGCAGCCAACACTTAGATCCTCCAAGGTAAACCTTAGTCAAAGATTGACATAGAGCTTAATAGGAGTTCAAGTTTTCACCTTTGAGAAGGCATGAAGTGTGATACAATGAAGAATGAAGGTAAGTGTGATACAATCAAGAATGAAAGTGGAGAGATAAGTTTGAGTTGAAAGTAGAAAAGATCTAATTGAAAACTTCAAGTTTGGAGTGCAAGTGAAAGAAAGGAGAAACTAAGTTACTAAAGGTGAGCAAGTTGCAAGTCAAAAGGTTAAGTTGAAACACTTGGAATTTTTTTTTACTCTTGGTTGAGCCCAAGAAGAGGTCAGATTCCGACCCCTCTTGGGGCTTAGGAGTCCAAGAGCAGGTCAGATTCTGACCTGCTTTGGGGCTCCATACCTGGGACAACTTTCAAACCCTCCTTGCACTTTGAAAGATAGCATTCGCCATTCGGTCCTTGAGGAAAATGATAAAGGTTGATCAAGATATGAGACGAAGTTGAAGGGTGTGACCAATAAGTGATGAGAAATGTGAAAGCAAAGCAATCAATTAGCTAACGGTGTGAATTGAAACAAGAAAAATAACTTGTTGCTGACAACGGAGTTATAGAAACCAAGTCAATTTGCTGATGACAAGTTTGTTGAAGTAAAGAAGAAATCAGAATTGAAATATCAAAGTTTGACTCAACACTTAGTTAATTTTTGAAGAGGCCACTTGGGCGAGCCCAAGAACAGGTCAGATTCAGACATCTCTTGGGTTCAAGAGCCCAAGAAGAGGTTGGACTCCGACCCCTCTTGGGGATCTATAACCAACCACCATCCCATTCGTTCAAACATTAAGGCTGAAATCAGAACACGAGGAAGTGAAGTTATGGTGAAAAGTAGCATTTACAAGGTGCTGTAGTTTGATAAGGGGAACGATTGAAAGGCTAAAGAAGAACTTTTGAGTTTGATGAAGAGAAGATGACAAAACCAAGTGTAACTTTGAAATTAAAATTGCAAGGAGTGATACAAATCTGATTGAAAACAAAATTTGAAAAGCATGAATTGAAATGTTTAAGTGCACATGAAAGAAGAAGATCGAACTCAACTTGGACTTGAGCACAAGGGTAGGTCGTATTCCTAGCTTCCTTGGGGCTCTTGAGCCCAAGGGAGGTCAGAATTTCGACCTCCTTCAGGCTCCATCATTAGCCAAGACTAAGTACCTTCCATTACCTTTGACAATTTCCCCTTCAATTTCAGATTGCAAGATGGTTTAAAGTAGGGTAAATGAGAGGTAAATCGGTCAAAATTAAATCAAAATTGAAAGTAAATCAGGTCCGAAATTATGAAATATGCTTGGTTGCTGTTAAGAGTGTTGCAAGTAAAGTATCTTTTGTCCAAGTATATTTCCTATACTTGATCTCTTTCCTACTCATTGGAGGATGACGCTTTTTACTAGTTTATTCATTTGCCAATCTCCTCCATAAGCACATGGGACGAATTAAGGTCAACTTTCACTGCGAGATTTGGAATTCCTACTACGCCATTAGAGTTATACATACAATTTGGTGATACCAAGAGACAGGGGCATGAGCCAATAATTTCATTTAACTGTCACTTTCACGAGGTGTATATGTGGTTGCAAGCTCCCTATACAATCGACAATGTAGGAGCTAGAGAGGTTCATTATAATGCCTTGGATTATCTCACATCTATGTTTGTAAGGCAATCTCATCCCCCTCCGGTAGATATGAATGCGGCTTATGCCAATGTGGTAGAAGTAAACAATCAAGACAAAACATATTAGGACCATTGATGCATTTAGGACCATTAGTTGCAAGTAATCAAATCATTGGCCTCAATCAAGCTTTGATGCATCAAACTCCAATCGTAAACCGAGTTCCACAACCTTCTTACCAAGCTCCGTCGAACCAATTAGCGCTATACCCAAGAGTTCCCATTTCTCAAGCGTCTGAATCGCAACCTATATATCTACAACATGCAACACATTCTACAAGGACTCAAGAAGAGAAGGATGAGATAAAGGAAATTGTTGAGCAAATGAAGAATTTCTCAACTGAAGTCACTTACTTGAGGAATCAAATCACTTACTTGAGGAATCAAAACAATTAGTTATAGAGCGTGTTAAAGACTCATCAAGCCCTACAAAACAACTATTAAGGAAATTATCAAAGATGCAATCAAGGCAACATGCAAGGAAACAATCAAGGATCCACTAGTAATAATTAGGGTTATCAGAAGAAGCCATGGAGCACAATGCCTAACAATGGAAATGTGGGGTTGCCATTGGAAAATCTATCAAATTTTGAGAATTGATCCATAGACAGGGTGCTCATAGCAGAAGGAACACTACCAAATTGGTGTAGATTTCACAACACGAATCAACATTCCGAGATGCAATATCATGACTTCCAAGTAGTTGCTAATATTCTCCAAAAGGATATGAAAAATACAGATGCTCAGGAGACTCCTGTTGTAATTGGATATGAAATTGTGCCCACTGTAAGATATGATCAAGATTTGAATTATGAGGAATTCTCATTTTTACCACTATTTGACAATTATGAAGAACAAAATGGGAAGTTCCCACTAGCGTCTACAAATGGTCCAGTGGAGGCGTTGGACTTTAAGTTTCCCATTGCATCAACGAATGAACCAAGTGAAGAAAAAGGTTACATTTTCCCTCCATTGACAACAATGTTTTGGTACAACGAACAAAAGAAGTGCATGCATTCTAGTAGCCACAAGAAGATTTAGGGCTAAAGGTATATCAAAGGAACTCCAATGCATCGTCGCACCCAAATTCAAGCAATGTTAAAAATCATCCCAAGGAGTCACCTGAATGCAGGCATAACACGAATAACGCTCCTATTAGAGATGGATTGAAGAGATTGAGTTAGTGTATGATTGAAGAAATGAAGAAGGTTAAGTTGAGTATACCACTGTTTGAGTTTCTGAGAGTGCCAGAGATTAGAAAAATATTCATTAATGATTAAGTGCATTAAGTACCACACAAAATACATTGAATGTCCAAAGAGCAACCAATGTAATCCAAACCACAAACGTTGCACACAATGTACAATATGTTGATCATGGGGCGCACAACAATATTCAAGGTATATCAACTCCAGTTTATGTTGCACAAAGTTCACCTGGCGTAGTTCACAAAACAATTGGGAGTGAAAATACCAAAAGTGAAAATACAACTACAACTCAAGATGTTACAAGGAAAGAAGAAACTATTTGGAATCAGGATGCAACTAAGAGTGGATATTCAATGGCTATAGAAAGTCTTGAGAAGAAGAATTGAACAACACCGAGCAAGATACAATTGTTTTATACCAAGGAAAGGATGAGCTAACTCTATTTCTTCTCTCTTTGAGAATATTTGGGAGACTTTTACACAATTTGGGAATGACAAGTAATTAATGCCATTGAGCATATGCAGGAGATTAGGCCTGATCCCCAATAGTACAAACAAGAAAGTTACACAATTGGGCAAGAGTGAGGTCCCATTAATTGGAGAGTTGAACAATATTCACATGCAGTTAGCAACCGATCTGAGAATTGAGCAATTCATTGACATTTCGGTGGTGGACATACTAGATGGATATGGTATGCTTTGGGAAGGAATTGGTCAAGAAGAATGAATGGATACATGGCTATAGACTTTTCACACACATGATTGCCTTGGAGAGGACTTCCAAATCAAATCTGAGTAAATAGTACACCAAAGTTGAAGTTCACGATAGTTGAGTATGGAGAAAATAATGAGGTCTTATTTGTTGAAGCTGATCTGGGTCTTTATCGGGTAAAGGTAGAAGAGCTCTTGATGTTGCATTATTCACAGTGAAACCCGGGGACTCGCACCCCCACCAAAACCTCGAAGTACCTGTCCTCGGGATGTCCCCGCACCGGGTTCTTGGAGTACCCCCACCTCTGCCATTCCGCAACCACGTCGCTGTCGGGATGAATACTTGAATTTCTATTTGAATTTTGATTTTTGAATGTTATTATTGGGTATGTTCTATGTTACTATGTTGAATGTTCAATGGTTCTGGTTCGTGTTGCAATTTTTCTATGTTCAAGTATTTCAATTTGGTATGTTATACAAAAACATCATATTTCATAACTAGCATTTCGAGTTCTATATGTAATATGTATAGTATGCAACACCCCCACCCCCCGCCGCNTGTCCCGAAATTGAGGCCCTTTGTCCCCCCGTCTCAGAAACTCATCCCAGCGTCCCCCCGTCTCGATGTCCCCCCGCGCCGGTGTTACACTGACTATTCATCATCTAGAGAAAACAAGACCACGTTTGAAGACTTCAAGAATTTTGCCCTCAAAGGACTAAGGCAAAGAATTGGATTTGAGAAATCATGCGTTAGTTCAATTTTTTTTGCCCAGTTGGTGCAAGAAATAAAAATTGAAAGAGAAAGTTTCTTAAACATTGGGATTCAAGGATTTTCAAGCACTTTAGAATAGCACATGTAATGCTCAGCAAGACATTCTAAAAAAATGCAACAATAAAGATGACAAGGTTGAATCAAAGCGGGAAGTATGTGATGATTTGAATTAGTTTCCTATGGTACAAGGGAGTGACTAAGCACATATTTTACAAGTTGATGGGCCCCTAATGGAGGAAAGCAAATGTGAAATCACGCATGTGGAAATAGAAGACAAACTAAGAGAGGCCTCCATGGAGATGGTCGATACATTGCAAGAAAGAGATGACATGTTTAAGGATGTGAAGGGTTCCAAGAACTAGAGGAGTCACTGTTAACACAACGCATGACGCGGGTTGCCAGTCATGCTAGGGATCAAGAAGCCTATGCCTTACTACTCCAATTGGTAATTGAGGTAGAATCTTTAGCAAAGGAGGATTGGAACTACACTAGTATGATCAATCCATTTTCCTTTGCGCGACACAAGTACATTCTAAACAAGCTTTTAGAAGAAAATGTGATCACCATGTTTGAATGTCCTATATTTTGATGTATGATAATGATCCTGTGCTGTCTCTTGAATTTTCAAATTGGGCAAGTGAAATTGGTATATCTTTGAAGTTGATAAATGTCATAAAAGAGTTGTTAAACAAAATTCCAAAATACTGGTATACGAAATTGAAACTCACTTTTGGGGGACCTAAATTTCAAGTCAAGAATGCCTTTGTCATCACCCCTTGTCGTTTGGAAGATGGACAAGACACAAACTTGAGTGACTTCGCAAAAAAACAAGAAGTTGAGAATCATTGGGACATGACATGTGAGAAATAAAGTGGACTTGACAAGGCATGTGAGAGAAAAAGGTGAATGTGATAAATTTGACAAACTATGGGAAGGTCCATACTAGATTACTGAAATTGGGAGATAGTGCATCTGAATTGAGAGATTTAATTGAAGAGGTTGTCCCATTGCTCGTAAATGGGCAAGTCCTCAAACATTATTTTCCATCCTAGGTCTCCCGTTGGAGTCCTTTTGTACATAGAGTAGGTTTTCTTTCATGGGTTTTAGTTTAGTTTTCTTGGAGAGAGTTAGGTCGTTATTTTGCCTTGAGTCCTTTGACTCAAGATCTTTAGTGGCTCTTTTCGTAGTGTCGAGGTCTTAGCTTAGATTGCTTAGTTTTCCTAGTTGCTTTAGTGTTGTCTTATAGATCTGCCTTGAGTCATTTGACTCAAGTAGTTCAGTAGTTTAGGTTTTTAGTCTTGGTTGTTTTAGGTTTGCCTAGGATCGTGTGATTCTAGTGCTTTAGTTTAGGTGTTCCTGCTTTGGTAGTTTAGATTGAGGGATCCCAATTCGTGAGAAGGCGATGTATTATACAACACACTATGGAATTCTCTTGGTGGATTTGTTCGGTCTATTTCTTGAAGATCTAGGTTCTCATGAATTAGAGATCATTCCTACTAGCCTTATCATTCAATTAGGATTTGTCCTTAATTTGAATGGAGTCATCCGTTGTGCTTTGAATACCTAAGTCTCTCAATTACTATATCTTACACACTTAATTATTTGCTCTGAGTCATTGGAGCTTTTTAGAAGTTGTAGTTAGTGAAATGGAAATGTTCATTTAGATTGCGCCATCATTGGGTATTTTGAATGAGTACTGACAATATGAAAATCATCCACACATCCTTAGAAGCAAGCACCCTACTTTGCGTAGTGGATTTGGCGAAGCAAGGACTGGTTTAGTCTCAACTGAACATCAATAGTCTCTTACATTGTTAGAGTTAGCCTAGATCTCTAAACCGTTATCTGTTTGTACTTTATTTCAAACCATTGTTAGGATTAGTTTGAAGGGCTCAACTGTCATATCATTCGAATTCAAGAAGTTGACAAATCCTCCACAAAAGAACCAATGTAAGTCCCCAAGTGATAATCAACAAATTTGATCACAAGCTAAGTTGTGTCCAACATAAATAGGAACCTTGGAGTCATCTCTGCGATCTTCCTTGCAATTTTTAGCATACATGGTGTTCTTGTTCAAGAGAGGATTTGATATTTGGTGTTTCATCTTGGAATACTAAGTGATTCATCCTACATGTTGGAGTGGTCACAAAAATCACATCAATAGGTATGATATCATACTGTGGATGTATGTGTTGTGGGTATGTTATGTTGGCAATAGCCTCCACAAAGATGTATGACATCGCTATTGCTATGCTGTGTGATATCATTGATGTTGTCAATGCCGTCGCTGGATGTATTATTGTAATTGTAACCACCTGAATTTGGTCTGTTCCAACTATGGACCCTATTTGCCCTAAGTGTGATCATACCCTCGATTATGTCCAAACAACCCTGTTTCTGCTTGGCATAATTCTTCAAATCAATTTAATGTCCTAGGTGATTTTTATCACTGAATTATATTAACTATTATAGCCATATGATCTAAATCAAATTCAAACTATTTAAATCAAACCAAAATCAAACATGGCTATAGTATTTAATTATAAAAGGAATTAAATAAATCCCTAAATCAAATACCTACTTGCAAAATAACCCATTCCCCTAGCCTATTTAATTTAATTAAAATGGCTATAGTCCCCTAATTATTAAAAAGCAATTTCATTGTTTAAATAATTAATTCCTATATTTNTAAATGAATTAAATAAGTTTATTTCATTTATTAATATTTCCCTAAACCCCAACCTAACCTATCTCAACCACTTCTACCCTGGGTTCTAACCCTTCTCAACCCATTCACCCATACTAATCTAATCCTAATCTTAATTCTAGTCCTAACCCACCTCCTAATGTTGTCACATTCCATTAAGGAATGCTTAGCAACTCAACCCACTTGAGAAAGTCCACTTTCTCAAGCTTGACCTCCTTAAGGTCCACTTTCTGAAGCCATCCTCTTACATCCTCCCTTGCCTCTTTAAGACTTTCATTAATGCCTTATTAATGAAAGATGCCTTAAGCCTATGTCTCTCCCATGCCTTATTAATGCCTTGGGCATTAATGAATTTTACATCTTTATTAATGTATCCCTTCATTCATAAATTCACCTTGTCCCCCCCCCTCTCTCTCTCTCCCATTCTTCTATAAATAGAACCCTGTTTTGAGAGCAAATGAGCCTTCACATTAGATCAAAATTACATTGTTATACTGTTGGATTCATCCTAGATTCACATTCCACTCATTATTCCATGCTTTTGCATTGTTTTAATTTCATCTTTTAGAGCTAGAATATATGTTTTTCCATCTTTTAGCTTGCTTTCAAACTAAAATCCTT
>MU227035.1:1184141-1198751 GCA_018584345.1 Thuja plicata
ATAGCTTGAGGGAAAGAACATTGTTTTAAGTGTTTGAGGAGAAAATGACATGGACTAGGAGAGTATGCTCTTCTTCTTTTGAAGAATCAGAAATCTAGAAATCCTAAGCTTGCCAATCCTGGTTACCAATCTTTTAACAGTAGAGGGCCTGCCGGTTGAGGAAAAAAATCTCCCGGGAACGACCCAAGTGAGGACAGGTCTTACACCGACCCTTTCAACTCACTATAAATAGTTGCTTCCTTGTAAGGCCAAAGCCTCGGAAGACGGAACTGGTTTTGTTCTTGAAATTTTGACATCATTCCTTGAACATATCAGGGTATATATAGAGCGGAGCCGCTTGAATCTTGCTTGCGAGACTATATATATTTAGGTACTCATAGGGCTATACGCCTCAATTTTGCTTTGTGCAATTCTATGGGGGACAATTTCGAACGGATTGCCCAATAATCTACAACTCATTCAACTGAAAGAATACTCGATTCATCCCCGAAAGGGTGATAATCTTTGTGCGAGGCAAAAAGTAATTGCCCCAAGACACTCGTCATATCATGCCCTCACTTGCGTTTGGAGTCGGCTAATACAACATCATGACTGGAGCCATTGCGTGCTTGGTGATGGCTGTATTTTGATTAGCATTTGAGTGTGTACCTAAGTCAATGAGCAAAAATTTTCATCCTCCACCTAGAAAATAGGGCAAAAGAGGTTTGATTCATCCTCTTAACAAAGCAAAACTGTCTGATGTGTTCAAAAGCTCACTACAAAGATAAGCTCCTCAAAACAATCCACAAATTTCAAACCCTGGAGTACAAGTGTTCTTCACGTCCTACAAATACCTCTTGACAAAATCTGGAAAGCAAACAACTTCACGCTCTTCAAAAATGCATTTTTCAAATTGACCAAAACTGACAAGACCATCATAAGATCGCATCCTATTTTTCCTGAGTCATCTTGTATTTAGGATCGTATCTGGTGCATTGGATCACATTTAGTTAAGCATATAATCACATCTAGGTTTTAGGATCGCATCCAGGTTTTAAGATCGCATCTGGTGCCATCAGAGGCTCATATCTAGGAGCTCACATTCAGGACAGTGGGCATTTCTAGCAGTTTTTCTTAGAAAGTCTCAGTTGTGTTAGGTACCCTTTTTGCTCTTTAGCTGGTCCCTGTTGTCTCTGCTGGTCTCCGTGCTGTTATTTTCAAACACTTTCGAAATGTCCACCTTGCATGCATAGTCAGTCCTTCACGATTGGTTCAATACGTGTGGTCTACCCATTCTCTATCAACAACTTGGTTCCCAGCTCACTATCAGGGCATTCTAACCCTCTGACACTGGAATCATTTACATCCACCAACAAACAAACAGTTACTTCTACCTAGACACACCCACTTGAACGATCTGGAATCCTTACTTTCACTATTGAGAAACGTTAACGAAGTTGAGAAACAAACTTCATAGTTAACACGAGACACAACAAGTACACAACTGAAGGATCAGAAGTGCCTCCTAAAACACCACACTTTCAAGGAGAAACTTCTCGCAGTTCCCTGTTTGATCTAGATTCACCTCCAATGGATAGCAACATTAACGATTGGAGTAAGGCCTTCGAGGGTTATAATGATGGAAAACAAGCACAATCCGAAGGCACGGAAGAAGAAGAAAGACCCAAGTTTGAACATAATCCGTTTGGGTCAGATAGTGAAGAAGAAATCCCTGAAGATGAGTACGAGAAACTCAAACAAAGTAAAAGGATCCACAAACTATTGGAATGAATAATCAGTGATGATAAAGAAAAGTACTTCCTCCATCTAGCATCCACGAGTGTCAAATTACCCAAGGATTATAATGTGGAAAATCTCAAGGAGAAGGAAGTACCAAACCCCATATCTATCCTTACCAAACAACTCAATCAGATGCAAACTGAGCTTACGAACCTCAAACAAGAGAAGGATAAACCTAAAACAAAATACTCTTTGGACGCCATTTGTCCATTTCCTTTCGACAAGAGTATCACTATGGTCCCGTTTCCTCTTAATGTGGCAAGGCCAAAATATGACAAATACACGGGAGAAACTGATCCACACGACCATGTAAGAGAATTCTGTGCTCTGAGCATTGAGTACATGCACGAACCCACTTACCTCATGCAACTGCTTCCGGGAAGTCTAGGAGGTAATGCCATGGAGTGGTTTTCGAAATTGAATCCTAAGGTCAAAACATTTGAGGAGTTGATGCAACGGTTCATCCAACATTATTCCTACAACATCCAGCATGATGTGACTATGATGGATCTATGTAACACCAAGCAGAAAACGGGAGAATCCTTTACACACTTCCTACAAAGATGGAGGAAGATTTTTGCACGATATTCAAGAGTCATTACCGAAACAGAGAAGATGGAGATCTTTGTTAATAATCTCATACCTGAATTGAGCTATGCTCTACAAATGCAAGACTCTCCTAGCTTCGATAGGATGATTAAAAATGCCCTCCGTATTGAAGAAGTCATGGTCAAAAAGGGGGAGATCACCCTTCAAAACGAAAGCAAAGGCAGTAGCTCCAACTCCAAGCCTAAATGGTGGAAACAAAACAAAAATGTTGTCAATGACGGAGTGGTTGATGCCTCTAACATTAATTCTAAACCCGAAGCATTAAATTTGACCAATGGTATGCAGGCAAGCAAAGAGGCTAAAGCAACACCTCCCGTTCCCAAAACAAACAATGATAATGACAAGGGACGAACATGGACATCAAAACCCCAAAGAATATTCACTCCTTTGGGGGAACCTCTTGAGACGGTTTTGAAAACATTGGTGGATAACAAAGTTCTTACGATTCCTGATTCAAAACCGTGGGAACCGATGGTCAAACCCAGATGGTGGGATGATAATTCTTATTGTATCTTCCACAAAAACAAGGGACACAAGACAAATAATTGTCTCAAGCTTAAACACATTATCCAGGACCTCATCGAGGGAGGTAAGATCAAGGTCGATGGACATACTACCAATGAGGACCATACAACATTTAACAAACCCTTTCCTAATTATAATCAAGGGGAAACATCTAAAGGAAAGGGAAATGAGGTAAACTATACCTATTCCAAACATGACAATGTGATCAATATGCTTGATATTAAAACTGAATCCATCAACGTGGTCACAATTAAAGGTGCTTCATCCTCCTCAAATGCTGTAACGAGAAGCCAAGCACAGGTTACGATCAAGGGACCTCCAAAATCGACACCAACATCAACACCCAAGGTTCCTATTGTCACTATTCCTAAACCAGCAGCAAAACATGTGGTCACCATTCCCGGAGTGAAATATGACTTAGTAGACCAATTGCAAAGAACCGTTGCCAAAATTTCCATCTTCGAGTTGCTCAAGATATCCACGGTGCATAGAGAAATCCTAGAACAAGCTCTACACGCTGCTAATGTTCCAAAGGATATAGATATAGACAAGTTTCAAGCGATGGTCAATCATATCTCTGCACCACATTACCTCTCCTTTTTTGAAGAGGATGATAAGTCATTAACCCATCCACACAATCAACCCCTCCATATCGAAGTTCTTATTCATAGATCCCGTGTTAGACGCGTATTGATAGATGGAGGCGCCAGATTGAATATCTGTACACTGGATCTAGTCAGGAGGCTAGGCCTCTCAGAGAAAATAATTGACTCAAGAAATAAGATAACCATCAAGGCCTATGATGAGGAAGAAAGATCCTCCAGAGGTACTATTTGTCTACCCATCAGAGTTGGGCCGATTGAAAGGAATGTTATATGTCAAGTTCTGGATCTACCACTAGCCTACAACGTTCTACTAGGGAGACCATGGATTCACGAGATGCAAGCTGTACCATCCACTTATCACCAATGCATCAAGTTCCCACATAATGGGATAGAGGTGACAATTCCTGCGGATGCCAACTACACTTGCAACAATATTAAAGGCATCCATGTCTTCTTCAGATAACATAGAAGAGCAGGCAGTCTTGAACTGGCTTTATAAAGAAGAACCAGTGGACTCTGAGGTCAAACATGTGAAGATATCCCCAGAACAGTATGGAAAGGGATATGATTTCCTCAAACAAATGGGATACAAAGGAAAAGGACCTCTAAATGACACAGGACGAGGGATCATTGAACCCATACCCATGGAGTTCCGTCTCAACAGAGATTAATACTCAATCCAACAAACCTACTTCAAAGCAGAGTCCACCTTCTGAAGCAGAGAGTGATAAAACAAATGAAATAGTATCAGAACCATGGCCTTATGAGAGATTACTACATATTGGTACAGATTATCCTGAATATCAAGGAGAATGCTACGTACCTAGTTTCAAGGTACCACAGGATCTTTATACTCCTTTGCTAGAACAATCGCCCATTCAAGAGGTAGGAGACACCATAGCTACAATCACTCAAGAGGAACCCCGACCACAAAATTTTCATCCTAACTGGGGGCAATTGGTCACAATTACACATGTTCTCAATCTACCTCACTTTGATCTACAAGCCGCTAATCAAGTCCATCAAATAAACATTGCTGAATATTTGGATAAATCTGATGATGATGTCACAGAATCTCATGACTATGAGTGGGATCGGCTATCTATTGCCTCCGAGGAAATTGGGATAGAAACAATTCACATGTTTGCAGCTTCCTCAGCTCCTAGTAAATGACCAGACATTCCTTTCAATGACACTGATCCTCCTGAAGCAGAAGAAGAGTTCCTTCCTCCAATCATTGACGGAGATACTGGTGAATACATAACTCTAGAAGAATTTCATAGGCTACAAGCAAGAAGCCTCCTTTTACAAAGAGATGATGACGAGTTATCTACTGATGAGTCGCTAGAGTTCGATCCATATATGACTGAAAATGACCCTTTTAACAACAATCTCACTCTTATTGATCTAAACATCAAAGATATTAACTTAACAGACCATGTCATGTCGGTTAACAGTTTTGATGCTAACACGATGCTGTCCTTCCCAGAATCTGAGTCCCTAACATTGGTACTTCCAGACCTCATTGATTGGACCGAAACAGATCCTACCCCTATCCTCGACTTTCCCAATGACGACTCCCTAGCTTGTTACCTTAATGCTTGTGAACCTCACCCTTCTTACACTAATGCAAGGAGCGAGAACATGTCATAGGAGGATATCAAGTTTCTTAGTCACAAATTGAAAAATAAAAAGAAAAAGTGGACTGATGGTGAAAACCACTCTGTGGCAGTATCAAATCCCAAAATAGTAAAGAAAAAAGACGTATCCAATGGTGAAAACCTTTCAGAGGCGCCAAAGGATGAGATTCTTGATATCCTTCCGGAACACTTTCAGGAAAGATCTTCGGTATTGATTGAACCAACACAGCTAGTGAACTTGGGCACTATTGAAGATCCTCAGATAGTTCATCTAGCACAATCCCTATCAGAAGAAGAGAAGGTACAATTCACAAAATTTTGAAGGAGAAAAAGATCAACTTCGCCTGGTCCTACACTAATATGCCAGGGCTAGATCCTAATCTCATTATGCATCACTTATCTATAGCTCCTGGGATCAAGCCTGTAAAACAAAAACTCAGAAAAATGCATCCTCATTTTGCATTATTGGTGAAAGCAGAATTGGAAAAGTTGTTAAAAGCTGGATTTCTTCAAGTCATCGCCTATGCAGCATGGATATCCAATGTGGTCCCTGTTTCTAAATCTAATAAATCTATTAGGATCTGCACGGACTTCAGAGACCTCAACAAAGCATGTCCGAAAGATGATTTCCCTCTACCAAATATTGACATGGTCATAGACCTTACAGCTGGCTACCAGATGTATTCATTGATGGATGGATTCTTGGGTTATAATCAAATTAAGATCGCCCCTGAGGATCAAGAGAAAACTGCATTCACATGTGCATGGGGCACATTTTGCTGGAACGTCATGCCATTTGGGCTAAAGAATGTCGGAGCAACATATCAGAGAGCTATAACAACAATATTCCATGACATGATGCACAAAAACATGGGGGACTATGTCGATGACACACTGGATAAATCCAGAGAAAGAGGTACTCATGTTGCTGATTTAGGAAAATATTGGATCGAATGGAATAGTTCCAACTCAGGCTCAATCCAAAGAAATGTGCCTTTGGGGTCCAATTAGGCAAGCTCCTAGGATTCATAGTATCGACAAAGGGAATCAAGGTAGTTCCAGCAAAGGTAAAAGCTATTCTAGAGATGACTCCACGTAATATCACTCAAATGAGGACCCTATAAGGGAGACTCCAGTCTATCAGGAGATTTATGTCCCAACTTGCAGATAAGGCACAACCCTTTACTAAGCTACTACATAAAGGGGTTGCGTTCAACTGGGATGAACACTATGAAGCCAACTTTAGAGAATTAAAGGGGTACCTGGCGGCTCCACCTATTCTTATGGCTCCTATTCATGAAAAGCCCTTACTCCTATACATTTCAGCTACAACTACATCCCTAGGAGTATTGCTAGCACAAGAAGATGACACAAAGAAAGAATGAGCTATCTACTACATTAGTAGAACTCTAGTCACTTATGAGCTCAATTATAGCATTATTGAGAAAGCATGCTTAGCAGTTGTCTTTGCATCACATAAATTAAGACATTACATGCTCTCTCATACAGCAAAGCTCATTGTTAAGATAGACCCTCTAAAGTATCTTTTGAGCAGGAAAGCATTAATAGGACGTTTGGCAAAGTGGGTCCTAATTCTAAGTGAGTTCGACATTGAGTATGTTGAACGACAAGCTATCAAGGGATAGGTACTTGCAGATCAATTGGCTGATTCACCACTTCAGGATGATGAAACATTACTAATTGAATTCCCTGACGAAACAATCATGCATCTCACCGAACATCCATGGAAGATGTACTTTGATGGTTCGTTTACTCAATAAGGATCTGGAGCAGGGGTTCTCTTCATAACTCCACAAGGATATAAGATTCCCAAATCTTACAAATTAATGTTTCCATGCACCAACAACATCTCAGAATATGAAGCATTGGTCAATGGCCTCAAGCTAGCCATGGAATGGAAGATCATAGAGTTACATGTGTATGGTGACTCTCAACTAATTATCAATCAAGTCAATGGGGAGTATTAAAAAAGAGATGAAAAATTGATGCCCTACAAACAACTAGTTGATAATCTGAAGAAGTACTTTGTCTTTGTCACCTTCCAGCAGATACCAAGATCAGAGAACAAAGCTGCAGATGCTATGGCTACCTTGGCATCCATGTTACAACTAGAGGAACATCAATTCCGCTATGACTTCTTGGTGGAAGAAATATCCTATCTTGCCTTTGCCAATCCGGAATACCAGGTAATCTGTGCCTTAAATACCCCAGATCAATCTCGATATGCCAATATCATTGCCTACCTTTCTGACCAAACCATTCCTGCCAATCTATCTAGAAACGAGAAAAGATCCCTGATTAGGACAGCATCGCATTACGTCCTCATAACTAACAACCTATATCGACGTAATCTCGACGGTACACTTCTTCGGTGTTTAGAACTGGAAGAGTCCGATCTAGCTTTAAAAGATGTTCACGAAGGTGTATGTGGATCACACTCAAACGACTTTTCATTAGCTAAAAAATTGCTCAAAGTAGGCTATTATTGGCCTACCATGGAGAAAGATGCTATTCAATTTTCAAAAGCATGTCTTAAATGCCAGACACATGGAAACCTCATCCATGCTCCTTCCAGACAACTGATACCTTTCATAACACATTGGCCATTTCAGCAATGGGCCTTTGACTTGGTTGGACAAATATATCCCAACTCTTCAAATGGACATAAGTTCATCATTACGGCCACAGAGTATTTCACAAAGTGGGTCGAAGCCGTGCCGCTAATCAAAGCCATTGGCAAACAGGTGGCTATGTTCATTCTAAACTACATTATTTGTAGATATGTGATACCCTCTTCAATTGTGACAGACAATGGGGGCCAATTTAAAAAACTAAGACATTGATGACCTTTGTGAAAAGTTCCATATTAGTCAACATTGCTCCTCAATCTATTATCCTCAAGGTAATGGACAAGCTGAGGCATAAAACAAAAATATTCTCAAGATTCTACACAGAACTGTAAGCAAGTCTGGCAGAGACTGGCATTTACAACTGAATCCGACACTATGGGCCTACAGAACAAGTATCAAAACACCAACTGGAGCCACGCCATTTGCTCTAGTCTATGGCACTGAGGCAGTACTACCTATTGAGGTTGAAATCCCATCTTTGCAGATATCTTTGCAAGGACTAGTTACTGATGAGCAGTACCACATTGATCGAATAAATTCTCTGGACCTCCTAGATGAGCGTAGGCAACAAGCGTTCGACCACCTCAAAGTATACCAAGCAAGAATGTCCAAAGGTTACAGCAAGAAAGTTAAACCACACAAGTTTGAGGTGGGAGACCTTGTCCTGAAAGAAAATCCTAAGAACCAGCCTAATAGAGAGTAGAAAGGAAAATTTGAACCTAACTGGCTAGGACCTTATGTTATCACTACTACTTTTGGGACTGGAGCTTATCAATTAGCTACACCTGAAGGAGATGTTCTTCTAGATCCTATCAACACTCTACATTTGAAGCGGTTCTACACTTAATGTTTGGCTAGCAGAGTCTATACAACAAAAAGTTTTTGCAAAATACCAAAAATATTCAGAAAATTGATCCTGAAGAAATCCAAAAACACTGGAAAAGATCCTACAAAAAGGGGTATCCTTGGTGAAAACCTGACAAATAGGCGCCTTGATACTATAAAAACATTCAAAAAAGCAAAAATAGCAAAAAAATTTAAAAAGAGAAAAGTGCCTTGATGAGCACCTGGTAAAACAGGCATCTTGGTAGCAAAAAGAAAGAGAAAAGATCTTGCCAAGTGGTGAAAACTTGACAATCAGGCGTCACTTGTGTTCTGCGCTCCATCTATCAATGCACTATTGATACTAGACCTTCATAATTTTTCCTGTGCTCATACGCTGACTTCATTTTCCTACAAGACTACCTTATCCTGGCTTGGGATTTATCTATCTTTACGTCCTAGGAATAAGTCATTCTGCACTGGGGGCATCTTTGTTGGCATAGTCAGTTGCGGTTGCTAGGTTTCTCTAGGCTGGTTTGCCTCACAGACACAATGTTTCTTGATACATGCAACAATGTCACTTTTCAAAACAAGGGTGTCTTTTCATAACATGAGACATGACATTGACATTAACAACATTCCTATGAAGCTATACTGGATCGCAAACATGAACGGATTATCCTATCAAGGCACATACCTGGAACACCATATTGCTTATATTCTAAATTTCTGATTGATGAATCTTTACTGTGTTTGACATATGGATGAACAAAGTACTAATTAACATAGTTTAATCATGGTTTGATTATGATTCTTTTATGTCTTGATGATGTTTTCAACTAGGGGCATCTAAGTAATTATAAATTTTATTCGATTGATTCACAATTGCTGATTTATTATGTCTTCTTAGTTACTCAATGACGTCTGCGCAAAGACAAAGAGTCGCGAGGATTGGGGGCATAATGTTTTCTTGATTTTCTGTGTATGGTGATTGTTTCATATGATCCTATAAATTTCACCTAACTTGGATGTTTATGGTAAGAGATGCCACTATGGGTGGATAGCCACATATATCTCGATCTTGGTTATGTGTAAACTACGGTGAGTTGGACACAATTTTCTTGTCTGTTTTCTGATCCAGATTCTCACTAAGATATACGAATCATAATGTACCCAAGGATATGAATTTTCAAGGTCATTGTGGGTCCAATATCTTGCCTTAATCAGAATATGGTATATTAAAAGGAAGATGACTGTTTTTGTTATCCTGGCTTCTATGCCTTGATGCCTAAGTCTTTTTCTGACATTTCAATAAAATATAGTATTCATATTATCATAATATCAATGGGTATTAGTGATGGTTGTACTATCAGGTGGTATCCATTCTAAAAGTGTCCAATGATGATAAAAATATTGCAAAATCAGTGACAAGTCCTAAGAGTCTTCATATAGCTGCATTTAGAGATTGCTTGATGCATTTGTCAACAACAATAATAACAACATAAGGAAATTTTAAGCTCAAACATGGTTTCTATCTTCTTCTAAACTATCAAGTTAATTACACCATTTATACTACTGATATCAAATATCGTTGCACATCCATAGCATACATTTTGCATTCATTTGAAAAAGCAGAAACTGGAAAATACAAAAATAAAGCATCCCCGTATTGCATTTTTACTTTTTCATCCTAAGTGCATCCATACATATATTTTTGCATAACTGGAAAAACAAAGAAACGTACATTTGCATTTTCACATAGATATCATTTATAACATTAATATCAGTAATATACTCATCACATCCACATTATAAAATGATGTTATCATCTATGAACTAACTCATCACGAGATCAAGATATCATCACATGTGCAAAAGATACATTTACCACGATCACAGAAAGCAAAATGGATACATTTACCACATGAAACATGTTAGAATCCAGAAACTGCATCAGATATATATCATCATAAACATGGTACAAATCAAAGCATAAAGAGTATCAAAGCATAAAGTGTATCAGTGAGCATAAAGCGTATCAGTACGCCAAAAAGAGAATCATATATATGTACGAGTGAATGTAATGTACAAAAGAGAGGATCTCAGCAGGATCCAGATATACATGTATGATCTCAATATGAACAAAATGATACAACAACATCAACTCTGGCCTGCCCCCTCTCCCTAGTCAGGAGGAGGAGGAGGTGGCATGAATGGAGCTGCTGGAGGTGGCATGGCCCCCTTTGACTACTGAGCTACATGAGAAAAGGAAGGTGCTCTCTGACCCTCCAACACTGCTGCGTGATACAAGGCGTAATAATATGTCTCCCTCTGTCTCTGATGGACTGCTGTCTGGGCCTGGGCATCTCTCTCTGCTCTGACCATCGCTACCTGTGTATCCCTCTCGACTCTCAGCCGCTCAAGCTGTGTGTTCCTATCTGGTAAAAGAGCATCAGCAGTGGTAACCCTAGCCTCCAAGGCTGTGATCTGGGCTCGGAGCTGCTCCCTCTCCTGCTCACACCTAGATAGAGGGTCCCCATCTCTACCGGGATCCTACTCCTGAACTCTCTGTCTCCACTGTCTCTGCTGCTCTGGAGTAAGTAGAGGGCCAGTATCTCTCTATGGGGCCACAAATCTGTATCTCGGTCGTCTCTGCCCACTTCCACTCGGACCACCTGTATCAACTGCCTCTCCACCGCCACCCCTATCACCACCATCATGTCTATCATCTAGGGGAGGATTCCTGTCGTCTCTGCCGCCATCTCTACCACCGTCACGGCCCCCATGTCTCCCATGAGCCTAGTCTCTACCTCCTCTCCCCCTGACAGGTCAATCATCAGGATCATAATCCAATGGCTCCTCTATACAAGGAATGATCTCCTCAGGCACTGTAAAATGCGGAAAGGGATACTGAAGCATCTCTACAGCATATCCGTCTGAAACTCTGGCATCCTCAACATCTGGGCACAAGTCCCAGTCTATAGCAACCATATTGCGGATCTCCTGGGATGCCGTCTCATAAGTACGCTGTGCACCCCAATCGGCTACCTCATCCCTGATACAAGCATAAACTGCCACATCCTCTGTGCGGCCCTATCGTCGGCCATACTGCCTCAGAACTCTAGTGATCAAGAAGCGCTCTATAATATATCTAGTGCGGCCGATCAGATATCTGCTCTGACACAAGAAAGGAACCTGCTGTGCATCATAATTCCATACCTTGCAGTCTAGGTATGGTCGCCACACAATCTCTATCATATCGTCGAATAATCGACGCCAATACTCAACCTTTCCCAGATGGGGCTGCTATAAGAGACCTGCATACATATACACATAGGGCTGCTCAGGTGCCCTCTGCCTATCAACAATCGGCCGTGTCACAGGGATGTGCTCCCAGGCCCAAATCTGCAGAATAAGGATCCCCACAGTCATACTGCGAGTGTGGTGATATACAATCTCATGGAGCTCTCTGTATATGTGAGCTAGTATACAACTCCCCCACACAAAACGTTGACGGTGGATGATCATCTTCTCCACCATACTCACCTAGCCCACCAAGAAACCGTGCTGACCTCTATCCAGCATAAGGATGTCGCCTACCAATCTGGCCAAGTATATAGCTAATTGATCATAGCGATCGACCATATAATCCCATGATAGGTATCTGCGGTCGATGGTATCATCCTGAAAGAATCTCCACGCTATACCGATCACAACGCCAACTCTAGACTCAAAAAATACCTCATGTCCAACCATGGGTATGCGGAGTATCCTCCAGACATCCTCTGGAGTCACTGTAATCTCGCCTGTAGGTAAGTGGAAGGTGTTGTGTTGAGAATGCCACCTCTCAGTCAGAGCAGTCAACAACCCTTGGTTTACCCCGATCTCGGGTAAACCTATCAGTGACCGCAATCTACATCGGATCATGATGGTCTGCTCATCATCTGACAGTCGGCCAGACAATACAAGAACCCGCGCAGGATAAGTGCCGCGAAAGGCGACTACCTCAAACTGGGCCTGATTTTGAACACAACAGTAAAACATCATACGCTATTTACAAAAGGGGCAGGATCCTACTCCGCTAAGTCATTCCAAGTTCACAGGACGCAAACAGATCAAAATAAATTAAAACTCTAAGTCTTCTACCAGATGCGATCCTGGAAAAATAGGATGCGATTTAGTATACGGGATGCGATCCCCAAAAAATGGGATGCGATCCTAAATGCGGGGTACGATCCCAAGTAAACAAGATGCGATCCCTTGATGGATTTTAACTAAAAACAAGAAAAAAGAGTTCATATCGGATGCGATCCGGGAAAACTGGATGCGACGCAGAATCTGGGAAAAACTGGATATGACGCGGGAAACACAGGATGCGATGCACGTTTAGCAGGATACGACCTGGAATCCCGGATGCGATCCTAACTTCAAAAGGCTCTAAAAGACACAAAAATGTATAAAATTCAAAAATGCAAATTTCACAAGGTAGTTTATCGGGCACTTACTGGCGGTGGGTAATCGACTGGTCGCTGGTGTCGGTGACTCATCTCAAATCGGTGCTTCCTCACGGGGACTACCATCTTCGTTGCAGAGCTCTTAGAATTTTGATGGAGGAATGTGCAAATGAATAGTGAAATGGTCCTTTTGGAGGCTTATATGGGTCTTTTGAGACATTTAGGGTTTTTGAAACTCCTCCCGGACAACTACAAGATCATTCGTGTTCTCTTTTTTACTTAATCGGGAACCAAATCGAAGGTGCCCACGCTATTTTCAACAGCACAATATCATTTTTGTGACAATTTCAGAAATTGCAAATTTGCTTCATTTGTTCCCCACGTTGGTCAATACTACACATTTCATCATACATCTTGATCTAAACATCATTTTATCAGCTTTATCACTCATATTTTCGCGTAATTAACTTGGTAATTGTGTGTTTATTTTAAACACATCTTCTACTCCACTCTTTCTGGCCCTACCATTTCCTGCAAGTATTATGTTCTTTTCAAACTGAGGGATTTATTTCTTTTTCTTCGATTTTGTTCCCGAGGGGGCATGATCACACTATCATCAATTCAATTTTGCTCGAAACAACATCAAAATGACTTTGTTATCAAACAAACTAGGGGCATAACAGTTTCCTTGACTAAAGTCAGATCTGTTGGATGGAAAACTTTGGTTCTCATGAGCTGGATATCTTATGTTTCCTCATTTTAGAAGATTTTTAAAATCTCCTGGCAGCTTCATACTGACTTTTGGACGACAACCAAGTTCAGAATCAGTATTATCAATTTTGGACAACAACCAAGTTCAGAATTGGTATTTTTAAAATCTTTTATTGATCTTTGGACGACAACCAAGTTCAAGATCAATTCTATCAGTTTTGTTTGATTGAGTGTGAGACTGATCTCATCAACATTTCGTTCGACAACCAAGAACGAGATTCTCAATCTTTCTGAAGTCAAAATCAAAAAATTTCTTTGAATCAATGCATTGTTCGCACATCAATTCAAAGAGGGGCAAATGTAACCACCTGAATTTGGTCTGTTCCAACTATGGACCCTATTTTTCGTAAGTGTGATCATACCCTCGATTATGTCCAAACGACCCTGTTACTGCTTGGCATAATTCTTCAAATCAATTTAATGTCCTAGGTATTTTTATCATTGAATTATATTAACTATTATAGCCATATGATCTAAATCAAATTTAAACTATTTAAATCAAACCAAAATCAAACATGGCTATAGTATTTAATTATAAAGGAATTAAATAAATCCCTAAATCAAATACCTACTTGCAAAATAACCCATTCCCCTAGCCTATTTAATTTAATTAAAATGGCTATAGTACCCTAATTATTAAAAAGCAATTTCATTGTTTAAATAACTAATTCCTATATTTCTAAATGAATTAAATAAGTTTATTTCATTTATTAATATTCCCCTAAACCCCAACCTAACCTATCTCAACCACTTC
>MU227035.1:1199168-1220037 GCA_018584345.1 Thuja plicata
CATCTTTTAGAGCTAGAATATATGCTTTTCCATCTTTTAGCTTGCTTTCAAACTAAAATCCTTCATGCTAGGTTGTATTCGTCACTGATTTGTAGCATATTCTAAGGGCTAATATGTTATTAATTACCCTCCTCCTAGTTAGCAAGAAATAAGTAGGTTTTAGTGGGTTTCACATGCTTTTCTAACCCTTTTGGACTAATGCAATGACTTATTGAGTGTTTGTGTTATTTTCATCAGGTACCCAAATACACACACATAGTAATGCTTATTCTTTGCTATCCCTATCGCAAATATATGTGCGGCTACTCTTTCCATGGCCGATATGTATCACTATATTGGTGTTGCCAATATATCTATTGATGTGTTCTATTGTAGCTCATGTATGTCGTTGGTAAACCACAAAAAAATAATTAGATTGGGCATGAATCGCAGATGCAAGAATGCTGAAAATTATATGATCACTGATCTCCAGATAGCAAGGTATGAATGGATGGAATGTTGGTATTGATGCCAATCTATCAATATAATTTGGTTTCGAAGAGACTTCACCAAATTGGGATCGATAACAGACTAGGGAAAATATTTCACCTCCAAAATTGCAATCTCCTAATGGATTCCAATGAGGAATTGTCAAGCAAATAAATGCAAAGGCTGATCGATGACAATGATGCTCCAAAAATGCCAATAAAACATGATGTCAAAGACTCAAAACATCTCACAAATATGAAATTTGGCTCATATGATTGGCATCCAAATTTGAATTAGAAAATAGGTCCATGCTAAGGCACCATATGCACACCACCAAACGACCCCCCTAACATTCACTTAATAGTTCTCAGGAGGCCGAAAGAGGCACAAGGAAAAAAGACAATTAGGTCCCACTGAAAGAAGAGAGGACATGACAGTCTCCCCTTCCCGGAATTGCTTGCCCACAAGAAATTTAAGATTAGGATGTTCCAGAATCTTCTCACTCTCCCATGTGGCATCATCAACTTGCAAGTCCTTCCACCTGACAAGATACTCTTTGATTGTATGGGACTTAAGCCTATTCTCTTTGAAATCTGTGACCTCAACTGGCTCTAATGCAAGCTTGCCTTCATCATCAAGTACCAGAAGCTCCTCCAAAACTGTAACTCATTGCCCAAGAGCCTTCTTAAGGAAAAAGTCATGAAACACATTACATATCCTTCTATTCTTTGGAAGCTCCAACTCACATGCCACCTCTCCAATCTTTCTAATCACCCTATAGGGACCATAGAAGCGAGGCTTAAGCTTCTTCGTGTCACTCTTCAAAGATGTAATGTCCCCTTCTAATGTGACACTTGGAAATTAATATGTAATAAGGTCACAAGTAATTAATTTAATTATTTAATATTATCCCTCAAAAGTAAATCATAAGGATGATATTATTTAATTAGCTTAATAAAGTGATTTTGATGTTGTTTTGTGAAAATTTGATTAAGTTACTTTATTATTATCTCCCTAAGTTCTTACTAAAAGAGGGGGAAATAAAAAGACATAAAAAGGAAGATCAAGAGGCAAGCAGTAAGAAAACCAAGATTCACTGCAATGGGCTTAAAAAGAATAATGAGAGGTTCATTCAGATTATGCTTGATTATGTTGGGTTTAATTTTATTCTCTCTCTAAGAAGCTTGATAGCTTTGGCTTTCATTAACAAGAAATCTGAGGAAGTAAACCCTTGGATTTTTCTCGGTGGTTTGGACGGAAACTCAAATCCATCCTTGGTGTGGATTCATCCAAGAGTCACCGTTGCAATTCACTGCTTAGTTCAGTTTTGTGAAGGTGTTAAATTTGTGAAATCTCATCTTGAGACAAATTTGCAAAGTAAGAGGATGTTTAGTATTTTGGAGTGATTTTATAATGATTGAACTTGACTTAATTATTTATGAGTTTATTTGGAGTTCATAAATCTGGGCAATTACTTTGAAGGGAATAATTGAAAAGGAAATCATGTGTAACTGATTCATCGCCATGCATTATTATTATTTTAGCTGCATATTTAATTTGCTAATCATGGGTTGAACCAATAGTCTTTGGGGGTGCATTATGTAACATTACAGGTGATGGTAAGAAGACAAGTATTATTATTTGTTGTGCGTAGTCTTTCTTGTGAAAAGAGTTGGATGCTTCATCTTCCAATGGCATGTTATTATTATGAGGAGGATTGGAAAGGTTTATTAATCAAAACTTTGCGAATCGTGGGCATAAATAAAGGTGTGAGCCATATTTATCATAAACAACTTTGAGGCGGAACCGTTCTTCTATGCGTGGGATTCCTTATGCTAATGGCGAATCCTACAACTCAAAGTTTTGGGCCAAGTTTTCATTCACAACCTTAGTGTGGGGATTAGGCTCTTATTAAATCTTTTTACCATTGGATGGAGAATCTTTGACTCCTGTGAGTTTCAAAAACTACATATTACTTCGTAAATCAGGGGTGAATGTCATTCTGAGATTATCATCGTAGTATTGGAGTTAAATAGCTAAGGGCCATTTCCTTTCCTTCCCTTGTGTGAGGGTTTGAAGATAAACAAAAGTTGGAGCCAAGTTTGCCTTGTAGTTTTGACTCAGCAGCAAGTGAAACTTTTATGAGTGGTTATTGGGTTTTTAGAATGGTTCAAAATACAAAATATACAGAAGGATACATTGAGCATTCTTGGATACCATCCAAACAATTACCAATAATTAACTAATTACCAATATCAATGAAAGTTACAAAGTACCATACCAGAATACCAGATTGGCGAGGAAGTGTTTATTCTATTTATTATTACCAGAAAACCAACAACTCCCTACAATAAACCAAACACATATATAATATTCGGTTGGTTGGGGAAACCAACGGACGCACCTCCTCGCTCCTAACTACCCTCCTGACAACCATAATTAAGTCTTAATACAAAATGACTTTATTTCCTACTACATATATCCCCCCCCAAAAAATAGTCGTCTTCTAGACGACTGTACAAAAGGAAAATCAGACTTGAGAGTTGGGTTGTGAAGACATCCCTGGAGTTGGAGCTTGTTCTCAGAAGTGTAGGAGATCCCATTCAGCCATCTTCTGCTTAGCCCGAACTCCCTGCAGCACTCGTAACGCATCCATCTTTTTGGCTTCAGCTGCTGCTAACTTCTCTTTAGCTGCTGCTAACTTCTCTTCTAGTCCAGCCCGCTCTGTCTTCCATTGTGTTTCCCTCGTGGATTTTTCCTCTTCCAAATCCTTCTTCATTTGATTAGTCAGTTATTTTTCTTCCTGTAGCTGCAAAAATGTCCTCCTGAAGGCCACCTCCATTTCTCGGAGTGTGTTCAAGAGGGGTGGCTGCTCCTGTTCCTACACTATGATGCCTGGGGCTGCCCAGATTTTAGCTACTTCATTTTTTTGTACCCACTCTTGTAGAGTAGGCCCCAATTTGTGTGGCACTCCCCCTTCATGAATATTGCTAAGGATTCTGCGGCTCTGACTATTACTTCCGTGTTTTGACTCTTAGCTTCCTGAATGATGTCCTTCATGGTATGTTCCATCTCTTGTAACTCTTTGAGGAGCCTTGTTGCTTTATTCTCCAATGAGATCCTTTTTGTACCTTGCCCTGTCATGGTGTGTTGTATTCCCATTGTGTTCTCTCCTTCTGTTTCCCTTGGTGGTGGTGAGGGTGGTGATGGCGAGGGTGGTGATGCCATCCCAACTTCCTCCAGCAATCTATCTGCTTCTTCTAATACGGTGTCTTCTCCAACCTCATTCTGTATGTCTTTTTTGTTCTCCATAGCCTGTACCACCAAGGCCACTGGTTGTGCCACTTCTATCCCCTGGGATGTGTGGACTCTAATCTTGTGTCCTCCCGTTTTCTGCCCCCTTAGGTCTAGTACCTTAGTACGCGCCTGCTGGTCTGTTGGAATGAGATTGGTTACTCCCGGAAAGGTGAGTCTAGTGGCTCCCCATTTAGGGATCCTTTGTTGTCCGCTTCCCCCTTCTCCAATACTTGGATTCCCTTTTTCTGCATGGCTTTCCCCTCCCTCCATACTTGGAATGGTACGACTTCCTTCCGTACTCAGAATGGTATGACCCCCTTCCGTACTCAGCCTGGTATGGTCCGCTTCCATACTTGGGATGGTGCATCCCTTCTCAGTGCCCATGGTTTGAATCTCTGCATACTTTGGTATACTTCCTGGCAGTGGGCCTTCCCCTTGTGTTAGAAAGGTGACCTCTCGGGGTGTGCCCTTCAAGTGGCCGAATCTGATTTCCTTATCCCCTGAGTTTGAGGAGGTATCCTCCTCTTCTGAACTATCATCGCCCACATCCTCCTAGCTTGATCCCTCACTATGCACTGGTTGGTGTACCTGTCTGGGTTGCTTTGGCCTTGGTTCTCCTCCACCTTCTGCCTCGAAAGTGTCTAAGTGCAACCAGTATGTCATGGCTGGTTTATAAGGTTCCACTCTATTGGCTGGCACCAACCTACTCTCTGATCAACAACCACCTGTGTATGGACTGCTTCCAAAAATAGTGCTATGGCATGATGAGGCATATAAAATACCTTATGTTTTAATTCCATAAATTCATGCAATTGTTCTGAAAGGAACTGTGCCGAATTATATATCTGTCCCTGTCTCAACCCATCCACTATTGGTAGCATCCAGATGGCTATATCTGATGTGCGGCTGCCAACGGTAAGTTTACTCTTCACCAAGTCCACAATGCAACTCCATTCTTTAGTGGCTATAAAATTTTTCTTTATGCCTCTACTATTCTGCTTGTTGAGAATGCTTCGCCATTGTTGCTTGGTGAGATCTTTCCTGCACATTAAGTCCTACCATTTCTTCTTTTCCTCCATTGGCATTGGAGTTTTAATGAGTTCCCTCCCTTGGTTAGGTATTCCAAATACCTTGTTTATTTCCTTAGCAGAGTAGGAAATAGTTACAGTTTGATGAGAATATTGGATTACCGATTTGTGAGCCTGTCTATCATACCCAGCCACCATAGTGCGCAATATCGGTTCAAATTCTTTTAAATAAAAAATAGGCATAAAAATGATTTTGTCTACCTCTGCTTTTTGTAAAGCTCCCTTCAAGGTGTGCTAGTCTTCTGCATGCTCCCACCAGGCACGACATCCACTACCAATTACGCTCTCAAAGATGATATTGGCAGTCGTAATTCTTTCCATGCTCTTTCCTTTATCCTTCTTTCTTGCCATTTTCATTACCTTCTTCACCTGTAATGCTGGATTTTTTTGCTTGGAGTCAATAATTTTTCCCTTACTCTGGTTCCCCACACTTATCTTTACCATCTTCATTTTTAGAGCCAACCCTTGTATGCTTTTATTAACTATTTTGCCAACTGTCTTGCAACCGTCCGTAAATCCTACATGCCGTCCGTACAACATACAACTTATCTTTGGTTTCCTTCGTACAACACTTTCCCTACATCGTACGACCTCATAACAATTGACTCCTCCTTGCCAATCGTACATCATACGACCTACCTCCACGTACGCCCCCTTTTGTGCGCCTACTGGCGTACAACGTATGAATCTATTGCTAGCCACTCGATGTTCGTACGATGTATGATGGACTCCGAGTCTGTACGGTCTTTTGCTGGCTGTAATATCCGCATGTCATACGGTCTCCATACGGTCTCCTCTACGTGATTGTTGCCAGTACAACGTACGATCTGTCCTGCGTCGATACAGCTGCCTTGAACCCTTAGCTTCCATACGGTGTATGGTCTCTTCCTCCTTGCTTCTTGGTATCCCCTGTCCATATGGCGTACGACCTGGCTCTGGCCCGTACAGCCTCCTTGGATCTACACTTGCCGTATGGTGTACGGCCTCTTCTCTACCACTTCCTTCTACGTGCTTGCGTAAGGTCTCCCGACTGCAATATTTGTTCTCCCACTTCCCTCTGTTCAAGCTAGTGATAATGCCCCCCTTGAGGATTTTATAAGGCTCATTGAAGTTAGGGTTTCCTTTTATTATCTCTCCCCTTAAATTCTCCTTGTCTTTTTTTCTTTCTTTCTTTTATGTCTAAGTGACATATGGGGTGTATTTCTATTCTTTTATTATACAACCTTAGTTTAGATCCATTTACCAAGTCTTTTAAGGGATTATTATCCACTGTGGATAATTTTATAGCTCCATTATCCTATACCTCCACAACTTTATAGGGTCCCAACCAGCGTACCTTGAACTTGCCTGGCTTAATTTCATTTTTTCCATTGTACTTGAGTACCAATTGACCAGGTTCAAATTTCATTTTCTTCAAGTGTTTGTCATGCCAAAATTTTCATCGCTCTTGTGCCACCTGGGTGGCCCATTGGGCCAACATCCTCCTTTCATCCAATTTCATTAGAGTACTGAGTCTTTCCTTTAGACTTTCTGTATCTCTGAGTCTATGCTCAACTTCTATTCTCAGGCTCGACACTCCATATTCCATATGCATTACAACTTCTTGCCCGAACATCAAGTGGAAGGGTGTGTGCCTAGTAGTGGCCTTGTAAGTAGTCCTGTATGCCCACAACACCGCTGGTAGTATTTCTCCCCAATCTCCTTTTTCTACTCCACAAGTCTTATATAAGATTGATACTAATACTTTGTTTGTGGCCTCTGCTTGGCCATTCACCCTTGGATAGTACGAGCTTGAAAATGAGTGAATTTTTGTACTCGTTTGTCATTGTTCTGATTACTTGATTCAAAAAATGCACCCCCTGTCGCTCATATGCTGAAGTGGTATGCCAAATCTTGTTATTATTTGTTCATAGATAAATTTTGCAGTACTGAGAGCTGTGTTGTCTGGGAGTGCTCGTGCCTAGGCCCATTTCGTAAGATACTCAGTTGCTACCACTATGTATCTACATCTATGATTATTGCTAGTAGGTAGGGGCCCTACAAAGTCCAACCCCCACCACTCAAACAAATCTTGTGGTTGGTATGGAAATAATGGCATGAAGTCTCTTTTTAAGGGTTTCCCTGCTCTTTGTCATGTATCACAGGTGAGCACCCATTCCCGAGCATCTGCATACACAGTGGGACACTAGAGTCCTGCCAATAGTACCTTCCGAGCTGTTGCATCGGGGCCCATATGGTCTCCGGCTAACCCTTCATGAGATTCCCTTAGGATTCCCGAGATTTCTTCCTCCATCACACATCTTCTCAAGATCCCGTCTGCTCCATTTTATATAGTAGTCCCTCTATTAACTGAAATGTTCCACTTTTGAGTGCAATTTTTCTCTTTTTCATGGCTGGCATTTATTTTGGGAATGTGGCTGTGGAAAGATATTGTCCTATCCCTTCGTGCCATTGAGGCAATATGGCAATTTGAAATAGGTGGGCATCAGGGAAATCTTCATTTATTCCGCTTCCAGAAGCTTCTTCGGACTTGATTCTTGATAATTGATCTGCAATTACATGACTCTTTCCAGGCCTGACTATGATTTTAAAAGTAAATTTATGCAGGAGGATTAGCCATCTGCTCACTTTCCCTTGGATTATAGGCTTATTTATGAGATACATGAGTGATTGGTGATCAACAAAAAATTTAAAAGGGGTAGCTAATAGGTAATGTCTAAATTTCTAAACTGCATAAACCATACCTAGTGCTTCCCGTTCAATGGTACTATAATTCTACTCCGCTTTTGATAATAGCCTGCTTGCAAAGTACACTGGATGGTCTATTCCTTCCTTCCCCATCTGTGCCAAGGTGGATCCTATTGCATAGTTGGACGCATCCACATGGACGTGAAAATCCTTGTCCCAGTCCGGATATATGAGGATTGGGGCACCCATTAGTCTCTTCTTGAGTTACTGGAAAGCCTCCTCCTGTTCCTTCTCCCAGCAGAACCACTCTCCTTTCCTGGTAAGTTTTTCTAGGGGTAGAGAAATTCCAACAAATCCTTCTATAAATCTTCTATAGTAACCCACATGTCCCAAGAAGGACTTTACTCCAGTGACATTCGATGGGGCTTCCATATCCATAATTACCTTGATCTTATCTGGATCCGTTTTCAATCCCTCCTTACATACTATATGGCCTAGCAGTCTACCTTGTGGAACCATGAATCTGCATTTCTTTGGAGTCAAGGCTAGTCCGATCCTTCTGCATCGATCCATGCATTCTCCCAGGATCTTGAGATGGTGTTCCTTTTTTCTATATACTAACCAATCATCCAAAAAAGCTCTGAAGTTCCTCACGGACATGCCATGAAAGATATGGAGTATGATTCTTTGGAAGGTCGCTGGCGCGTTGCATAATCCAAAGGGCATCCTGTTGTAGGCATACACCCCATCTTCCACTACAAAGGTGCTTTTTAACTTATCTTCCTTGGCAATGCTAAGCCTGAAAACCCATCCATGAACAAGTATATTTCATGGCCTGCTACCTCTTCTAGGATGCTATTAGTAAAAGGATAGGAAAGGGATCTTTTATCGTTACCGTATTCAAGCACCTAAAGTCCATGCATATCCGGATTTGGATCCCGTCCTTCTTTAGTGATATAACAATAGGAGACACCCAATCACTGGTCTGTACCTTAAATATGATGTCTGCCTCGAGCATTTTTGTAATTTCCTCTTGAAAATTGGCATCATAGTTCTTATTCATTCTATAAGGTCACTTGCACACATGTCTTGCCCCTGGTATCAATGGTATTCGATGGACACACACTTCTGGTGGTACTCCTTTTAGGTCTTTATATGTCCACGCGAATACATCCTTATACTCAAGGAATATTTTCAATGCTTCTCCCTTCAACACTGGGTCCCAGTCGTCCCCCATGAAGATTTCCTTGGGTTCGTCCTTCTCGCCCAAGTTTATTGTTTGTAGTTTAGCCTTCTTGTATTCTATCTTTTCCCCAAATATGTGTGCTGGTTTGTTATTGATGGTTGTTGTGCCTTCCTTATATTCCTTATACTCCTCGGGGTAGCTCTCCTCTGTTTCTTGGATTTGCAACATATTGCACTCTGCTGGAATACCTCGTAGTCGCCCATCTGCCAGTGAAGCAGGCTGCTAAGAGAACTAGTCTCGTCTTCTGAGCATTCTCCTAGCAGGAGCACTCCTTCGTCTGGTTCGACTCCTTCTTTGTCATCTCCTTCTGAGTTAGATGCGAGATCCTGACTTACACATTGATTCCTCAGGTCTATTGTGTACTTTCTCCTGTCGACCTCTATGGATCTAAGGTATTATTTTTCCAATTATGAGTGGCCTTGGCTGCCACCAGCCAACCTCTCCCTAACAATGCATCATATCCCTTATTTTCTAGAGTAATTACCACAAAGTCAAGAAGAAAGTGTTGTGTACCGATCCTTACCTTTTGCCCCATTAAGGTTCCTACTGGTTTGATTTTGTGTTGATCTGCGCCTACCAATTGGAATGTGGGAAGCCAGAGAGTAGGTTTTCCTAGTGCCTTCCAAGTCTCCTCCGATAAAACATTCACACCGGATCCTCCGTCCACAATAGTATTAGACAATTTGCACCCCATTATCTCCATTTCCACTACTGCCAGTGTTCTCCCTATCCCTATTGTGAATAGAGTATCGACAGTATCTGCTGATTTTTCCTGTTTCTCCTCTTTCAGGATTTCCTCTTGGCTGCTTGTTCCTTGTGACATTGCTACCCGCAACTAAGGTAATGTTTCTAATAAATCCATAATTCTTACAGGAATAGTGGTTTCCAATACTTGTTTCATGATGCTAGGTACTGGTCGGTTATTTAAGGATTTATCAGCACTTCCTCTTCCTTCCTCTTCCATGTTATTTCTAATCTCATTTCTTTCTTCTTGAAACCTTTCTTTTTCAGTGACTACGTCAAGGTATGTAAGCTGTTTGGACTACATTCTTGTTATGGAAAATACTTCCTTTTCTGGTTTCGCAATGTCGAGCCTATTCACCCCCTTTTGTCTCGGGCAATTGGCATCCTCATGATTTCCTGGTCCACACCATTTACATAACATCCCTCCGTTCTATCCTCCTCCACTCTGGCAGTCTCGCGCGAAGTGTCCCCACTCATTACATCGCCTACATTGAATCATAGACCTTCCTTTTGAATCGTACTGGATTGCCCTCTGAGGTGTGTTGTTATTACTGTTATTGTTGCTATTGTTATTGCTCCCTCATCTATTGTTTTGGTACCCTCCAGGTGAGGCTTTTGTGTTTGTGTTCCGTGGAGGGGTAGCCAATGGTGTGGATTGTTCTCCTTGAGTAAAAAATACTTGAGCACTCCATGCCTTAAGATTGTAGGGGAAATATTTGATCATGTGGCCTAGCACTTGGCAGATATCACATAAAGCTTTACGCAGACACGTTCCTTTAGTATGTCCTTCCTTCTCACAATCTGTACACCAAAGTTCCCTTCCTTTGCTTTTTTTCTCCTTGCTTCCAGTAACTTCCTTCATCAACCGCATCATGTCTTTTCTCAAAGCTTGGATGGTTTTGGACTCATCCCCGCTATCTTCTGAGCTCTCACTTCCACTTCCATGCTTCTGAGCCTTGGAGGTTTTGTTTTCACTTTCGATGTCTGTTGCTCGGGTGCATGCTTCTCCAAAGGATGATGGTGGTACTATCTTCATTTTCCTCTTCAGGGACGGGGTTAACCCTTCAATGAACCATCATTTTTTTAATCTGTCAGCAGGTTTGTTATCCAATTTTTCTATGAGCTCCTTTAATCTCCTGGTATAACCCCTAACTGACTCATTTTTGCCTTGCCTAGTATTGTAGATTTCTGTGACTACTTCATTGTCATCCCTTAGCAGTCTGAACTCCTCCTTGAAGGCAGTACAAAGGTCCTTCCATGTAGTTTTCTGAGCAGCCTCCAGATCTGTGTACCAATCAATAGCGATCCCTCTTAGTGTGGCAGGGAAGGCTTTTAACCATTCATCGATGTCATTTTGTCCATTGGCCTGCCATATAGTGATACACATTTTACAGTGTTGGGCTAGGTCATCAGACCCTTCTCCCGTAAATCTCAGAAGTTTTTGCTTAACTACTGCCATTCTTCTCCCTCCTACCGGGGCACTTCCTCCTGCCAGGATGACACTTCCTCTTGGTGGGACACCCCCTCCTAGCGGGATGTCACTTCCTCCTAGTGGGACACTTCCTCCTGGTGGGACACTTCATCCTAGTGGGACCCTTCCTCTAGAACTTGTACTCTCTTCTTCTCCTTGTGACTCCTGTGTCTGGGTGGAGTGAGGCGTCTCTCGGTACTCCCTACATGCAGGTGTTTTAGGATTCTCTCCTCCTCCCTTCACTATTTCTGAAATGGCCAAGTTGGCAATTCCTTCTATGGTTTTTTGGATCAAGCTTTCCTGAAGTTGTCTTTCGCTAAGAGATTGGTTCCCCAAATCTTGCAAGCGGCGACGTCTTGCTTCCTATTGTTGTTGGCCAAGAATTTGCGCTCTGGATTCTTCTTCAGTTTCTTCGTCCGGTCTGCATTTAGGATATTTGTTTGGAAGCAGGGGCATGAATTTATCAAGTGGACCAAATGTCTCGTCAGGAGTCGAGGAACTCTTCAAGGTAGATCCTACACACTGGTGGCACCGAAATTCGTCCGTATCATGGTAATATGGAATTTCTCTCCCGACTTCCCTTTCCATGTACTGCACTATCCAAGCTACCCCCCACATGTCTTGATCTTACCTTGGTATTCCCTCCTCTGTACTATGACCTCTAGGTCCGAACTTAGGTAGCGACGCCAAAATGTAGAATGGTTAACAATACAGAATACACAGAAGGATACATTGAGCATTCCTGGATACCATCCAAACAATTACCAATAATTAACTAATTACCAATATCAATGAAAGATACAAAGTACCATACCAGAATACCAGATTGGCGAGGAAGTGTTTATTCTATTTATTATTACTAGAAAACCAACAACTCCATACAATAAACCAAACACATATATAATAGTCGATTGGTTGGGGAAACCAACGGACGCACCTCCTCGCTCCTAACTACCCTCCCAACAACCATAATTAAGTCTTATACAAAATGAATTTATTTCCTACTACAGGGTTGTGTGGACTCTTGTTTTCCCTGAGACAATTCTTATGGACATTCTGTGAAGTGGCTATGTGGGGTGCATGATAGGATTAATTCATGGATCTGTTCTAGGATTTTATGTTTCCTTCCCTTCCCTTGTGTGAGGGTTTGAAGATAAACGAAAGTTGGAGCCAAGTTTTCCCTGTAGTTTTGACTCAGCAGCAAGTGAAACTTTTATGTGTGGTTATTGGGTTGTGTGGACTCTTGTTTTCCCTGAGACGATTCTTATGGATATTCTATGAAGTGGCTATGTGGGGTGCATGATAGGAGTACTTCGTGGATTTGTTCTAGGATTTTACGAAGGTTCAAAATATTGCAGTTTATTGAAGGAGTTATATTCCATTGCTGGTCTACGTATAGACAAGAGACTTAAGAACACAATATTGGCTGACTAGTTTACTGGAGCATGTATATTGTTTCCAACATAAGAATCAAAAAGCCATGGTGAACTTCTCTCCAGTCTGGCACATTCTGGGCGATGAAAATTTCTTGTGGCTGACCGAATTCCTCGATTGTTGTAGCTAAAGCATTAGGTAAGAAACTCAGTTCAATTTCTTTGTAATAATATTGCACCAGAAGTGTAAATAGAAAAAAATTACTGTTCTGGTTTGTTATGCTTTCTTCATATGATTTGTGAGTCTTCTCAAATAAAGGATTGAATCATTTAAACTTCCTCAAATAAACATTTCTCTGCAACAATTAGTAACAATACAGTCAGGGTCTATTTTTTCTAATTAAGTGCCAACAAGGAAAAAAATATCGAAACAGATTTGGGGTAGCTTATTACAAAAGAAGGCTTTCTTTAGGGCTGTAAACGAAGATAGATCAAATTTCCTGGCTTGAAACTATGCTCAATCTGGTGTCGATCAACGTACATATTTTGCTGATTTTGTGCTAGCTTTAGGTAATCCTTGAGGGGCCTCTTGAAAACAAGGAGAGCCAACTCTATCCCTTTTTAACATCTCAAACTTATATTTATTTCATGGAGTGGGATTCAGACTCTTAGCTGGAAGTGTGAGTGGGATTCACCCTTTAGGTGAAAATAGAGATGTAATGCTAGCAGGTTTGAAGGTTTTAGGTGGAAATGTTCATGTAGGTCAGCAGGTTTTAGAGATTAAGGTGGAAATGCATGAAGGCATTGGGCGTAAATCCATATTTTAGGTGGAAGTGAATAAGTGCTGGGCGGGTTTTAGCAGTTTAGGTGGAAATTGTCAAGAGTGGTGGGCGCAAATGTCAATTTGAGGTGGAAATGTGAGGGCTAGGTGAGCGCAAATGAGGTGTTTATCTGGAAATGCAAATACCTTGGGCAAATTTTCAAGATTTCATTGGAACATTGCAAGAGAAGTGTGGCACATTTGGCAATTTTAGGTAGAAATGACTCAATTACTCTAGTGCAATTTCACCATTTAGGTGGTAATGTCCTTATACCTTAGGTGCATCTTGAATTTTTAGGTGGAAATACCTTCCTTTTTAGGGCACAATTTAGACTTTAAGGTTGAAATGATCAATGTAAGGCTAGAAAATGTCAAGGAATGAAGGGCACATTCACAAGTTTTAGGTTGAAATTCCTCATAAGGGCTAGGCACATTTCCACATTTTAGGTGGAAATTTGATCAATGCAAGGCCGAAAAATGCTTAACTTATGATCTGATTTTACTTAATTTGCATCTAAAACTTTGATTTTAATTCGCACTTTAAGTTTGGAAATTTGTCCTTGTATGCCCTAGTTCTGGAAATACAGAGCAAAATCAGAGCCAAATACAGAGAAAAATAAAAAATTTGAATAAGAAATCAGTTATGTTATTGAAATCAAATGCTCCAACTTCAACAACTTTGCCTCGACCCCAAAGAGGCCTTCTAAACTTCATATAGACCATTCCCAACGGTCTCCAACTAATTTTTGAATGGATGGCTGTTGGGATTTAAAAATTGCATTTTTGCACTTGAAAGTCAACTTTTGCAACTTTTTACAACTTTTTTCCATACTTGTCAAATTGACTCAAACTTGATGTCTACCCATAATATATGCTAAAATGGATAATATACATCATTTCCACTCATTTTGGACATACTTTGAGTGGTTTGATCCAATCATGAACTTATAGGTCTACATGAGTTTAATGTCTTCAATTGCCTTAGAAAATGATTTGGATTGATTACAAATTGTCCTTAGGACCTTATTAGACCTTGACAAAACACTAAGACAAGAACAATTACAAAAAGATTTCTTGAGGCATTAAATTGAGTAAGTGCTCCTGCACCATGCCCAGGGGAGGAGAGATCTCAAGTCCCATTTGAGATGAGGTCTTGAACAGTAGTGACATGTTGCTTGATATCTTCTTCAATCATCCAAACGACATCCTCATGTGGGAAACCCTCCCATTTCACTAGATACTCATTATAGACCTTGTTTCTAGTTCTTTTCATCTCCCTTGTGTCCAAAATGGTTTCAAGTCTGATCGGTTTAGGTGGTGGCAAGTCTTTCATCCAATCTTCATCATGGATATCTTCATTATGACTTGTACTTTCAACCACAAAGATTTTAAAAGGATACAAATCAGAAACATTGAAAATGGGTGAGATAGCAACCCTTGGTGGGAGTCCTATCTCATAGGCATTGATCCCATATTTGTGTAGCACTCTACAATGCCCTATTTTCTTCATGAGGAGTTTGGTGTATTTTAGCTTGGGCAATCTTTCTTTCTTCAAGTGGGCAAGAACCTGATCTCCAATCTTGAAATGCAATTCCCTTCTCTTTTTATTAGCTTGTCTCTTATACTTTTCTACACTTTGTTGGAGAGTCTCCTTAACTTGTTTATGGATTTCTTTCATAGCTTCAACAAAAGATTCTCCTTCAACACTTATCTTTTCTACCCATGTCAAGTCTCTAAGTTCATAGATCCCTCATGGCTTCATCCCAAACACAACTTCAAAAGGTTCTTTTTCCTATACTCTTGTTGATTGAATCATTGTAGGCATACTTGGCACGAGGAAGAACTAGGTCCCACTATTGTCCATGCTCCTTTGTTAGGCACCTTAAGAGGCTACCAAGAGACCTATTAACAACCTCAGTTGGTAGTGCTAAAAGTTAAATTTGTGCCAAGATTTTTCCACAGAGTTCTCAAAAAATGGCCTATAAATTTAGGGTCTCTATTTGAAACAATAGTGAGTGGAAGATCATGTATCCTTACCACCTCTTTGAAGAATAAACCTGCAATGTGAGAGACATTATTTGTGCATTTAAAAGGTATAAAGTGAGCTATCTTACTAAACCTACCCACTACTACAAACCCACTGTCATATCCTCTTTGTGTCCTTGGAAGGCCTTGTACAAAATCCATGCTCAAACTTTCCCAAGGCCTATCTGGGATAGGTAGGGGTTGGTACAAGCTTGCATTAGATTTTTTCCCCTTGGCCCTTTGACAAATATTACAAGTTTCCACAAACTTTATGATATCCACATGCATCCTAGGCCAAAAAAAAATCTTCTTACTTGTTGTAGTGTTTTATCAACCCCAAAATGACCTCTGAGATTTCCACAATGCTTCTCTTATCAAATTCCACCCCATAGAGTGTTTAGGTATGTACAATTAAGCTCCCTTGAACAACAAACCATCTTGCAATACATGATCAACATATTCACCGTGAAAACCATTTGAAAATTGAGTACAAATATCAAATGCATCCTTAAATTATTCATCCTCATTATACATACCTTTAAGCACCTCTATACCCACACTTTGAAGTTTTATCTCTCATACCAACATAGATATTCTACTAAGGGTATCTGCAACTTTATTTGTTTGTCCTTTCTTGTGATTTATGGAGAAGGTGTATGCTTTCAAGTACTCAACCCATTACATATATTCAACTTTCCTTCCCATTCAAGAAACTAAGTGCATGATTACTAGTAAATACAATAAAGTCCTTTGGTAACAAGTAATGCCTCCATTTCTTGAGGTCCTGAACCATAACATAATGCTCTAGGTCATCAGAAGAATATTTTCTCTTAGTATCATTTATTTTTTCACTAAAAATTGCAACTGACCTCCCTTCGTGGCTTAGAACTACACCTATTGCTTGACCACTAGCATCACATTCTATAGTAAATATTTTATTAAAATCAAGTAATGTAAGGATGGCCTGTTGAGTTACCCTTCTTATCAAATATTCAAACCCTTCATTTGCTTCATTGTTCCATAGAAACTTACCTCTTTTGTCTCCTTTGATTGTATCTATGATAGGTGCACAAATGTGATTGAAATTTCTTATGAACTTTTGGTAGAAGCTTGCAAGGTCATGGAAATTCCTCACATCCCCCATTGATTTAGGGGTTGGCCAACTGAGAATGACCTCAACCTTTGATGGATGCATTTTCAAATTGCCCTTTTCTATCACAAATCTAAGATAGGGCAACTCTTCTTTCATAAACTCACACTTTTGCAAGTTAATCATCAATTTTTTTCATGTAACCTCTTTAGGACCCTGTCAAGATGCTCCTAGTGCTCCTCTTTGGACCTGCTAAAGACAAGAATGACACCTAGATAAATAACAACACATTTTCCAATGAATTGATTCAATACCCCATTCATCAATCTCATGAAGGTACTAGGTGTGCTGGAGAGTCCAAGGGCATCACCATCCATTCATATAAACCCTCATTGGTCTTAAAAGATGTCTTCCTTTCATCCCCTTCCTTGATCCTAATATGATGATACCCACTCTTCAAGTCAATCTTTGAAAAATAGCAAGCTCCTCTTAGACAACCCATTAGATCTTCCATTCTCAGCATATGAAACCTATATTTGATGGTTATCCTATTTATGGCTCTTGAACCAGTGCATAATGTAAATCCTCCATCCTTCTTAAAGGCTAACACGATAGGGATTGAACAAGGGCTTAGACTTCCCCTAATTAGGCCTTTTTCCAAAAATTCTTGCACTTGTTTGGCTATCTCTTCATTTTAGGTTGGGGTCATCTTATAAGAAACTTTATTAGGTAAGGTGGCACCAGGGATCAGGTCTATATGGTGACTGATGTCTCTAATAGGAGGCAAAGAGTTAGGCAATTCATCTACTACAATACTCTTGTATTTCTCCAACAAAGCTTGTACCTCCTTAGGAGTGGTATCTACCTTACTAGAAGTCAAAACTAATCTATTTGTTGATGCAACAATCAAGGAAAATCCCTGCCCCCTTCCTCCTTTAAGGTCTTTAGAAATTATCTCTCCTACCACCATGACACTTGAACTCATATGCTTATCTTGTTCTTCATCTTGTAGATGTGTTAGACTAAAAGATGTGCCATCCTTCTCTATTACATACACATTCTTGTGGCCATCATGTTTGACCTTTCTATCATACTTCTAGGGCCTTCCGAGTAGTAGATGAAAAGCATCCATAGGGATGATGTCAAATAAAATATTATCCTTATACCCCCAATACTAAATTCCACCCATACTTGCTCATTTACCAAGATTTGTTGGCCCTTACTCAATCGTGACACCTTATAGGGTGTGGGATGAGAGAGTCTTTTTAATTTTAACTTCTTAACCATTTCTAAAGATGCTAAATTATCAGTTGATCCAGAGTCTATAATCACCTTACATACCTTGCCATGTGACTTACAAGTGGTCTGGAATAGAGCCTTTATTTGTGGTGGTTCTTTGGTAGTAGGCACTTTAAGTAGAGTCCTCATCACCAAACATTCACCAACTTCAGGAGCAACATGTTGTGTGGGTGAATTCACACTTTGGCAGTCCTCCTCTTGTACAAATTGAGACCTCCTTTCTCCACCATATGAGTTGGATGTTTGCTTCTCAAGGCACTTGAAGGTAGGATGATGAAACTAGTTGTAGATGTAGCATCTACCAAAGAAGGTGTTGGAGCCCCTTCCTGGTCCATTAACCCTTCCTCTACCATTGGATCTTCTACCTCTGAAGCCTCCTCTACTACTTGTCTCTCCACTTTGTTCTTGGTGACCACTAGACTCACCTTGTTGCCTATGAGATTGCCCTCTTGCACCAAAAATGCCCCTACCTCTGAAATTCCTCCCTCTTCCTCTTGCATGCTGCTCTTACCCTCTCATCAACTTCTCCTCTACCCTAGATACCCACTTGGAAACATTGTTCCTTGAACTTCAAGCCATTTAAGTATCTAGCCACTTTCTCTTTGTCATTCTCCACATGCCAGGACCTGATACTGAGTTAATGGAACTCCTCAGTCTAGGTTGCCACATCCATGTCTCTTTTCTTCAAGATATGCAATTTCTTGAATACTCGAACTTCATAATTCACAGGTAATAATTGAGCCTTCAATTTTCTTACCATTTTGTCCCATGAATTGATCATAGATCTACCCATCTTCACCCTCTCTCCTTGGGTATAATTCCACCACGTTAAGGAAGGCCATTTCTACTTTGTCTTAGCAAACTTCACCTTTTTGTCCTCTAGCACCTCCTTGTATTCGAAGTGATTGTTTAGAGCATCAACCCATTTTGTTACCTCCTCAACGTCCATCTTGCCTCCATACATCGAAGGTCCATATTCACATCAAAGGTCTCTCCTCGTACTGATTTCAAAGCATTGATAAGTCTTCTTTCTTCAAGATCCATCTCCTCTTCTTGAGGGTCCTCATCTTCACCCTCTTCCACTTCCTTGCGGTCACTATCCTCTTTTTTAGTACCCCTTCTTCTATCTTTTGATTCTAATGCTTCTATCTTGTCTTTTAGGGACTTCAATTTCCAAGCAACTGCTATGGGTACACCTTTTGGAGGCATTTTTCTCTTACAAGAACACCTACTCTTCTTCACACACCAATCTATTTTCCCCTTAATAATCAAAATGTTGCTTTGATACCACCTGATGCAGAGGCCTTCTTTGGATGACACAGACACAATAAACAAACTTAAACAAGTTCCAAAGGTGACTCCTCAAATGGACTTCTCTTCCTGATCCATGTAGATATTCTAACAAAGGCTCCTATCACCAATCTTGTGCTTAACATGAAATGCTTCACTCCAAGGATCTATTGCTGCCTTAAGGACTTCTTTGTATCCCAATCAACCCAATCAGAGACCCTGCATAACCCCTTGACAAGTTTTGTTCCTATTTCCTTCGTCCATGACACCTACACGTACTAGCCTTATCTGACTGGTTTTTGAACCTTAACTCTCTAACCCCTGTCACATAGGACATTTTAGGATACCATTTTCAAAGGTACTCAACTATTTCCACTCATTTTGGACATAGTTTGAGTGGTTTGGCCAAGTTTGACCCAATCATGACCTTATAGGTCTACATGGGTTTAATGGCTTCGATTGCCTTAGAAAATGTTTTAAACTGATTACAAATGGTCGCTAGGACCTTATTAGACCTTGACAAAACACAAAGACATGAACAATTACAAAAAGCCTTCACGAGGCATAAAATTGAGTAGGTGTTGCTGCACCAGGATATCTATTCTAGATTACACCCTTATCTCTCTGAACTTGTGTATGTATTCCATTTTTTGACCAACAATAAGCTTTGGTTTGGAATCGCTTCATTTTTCAATTTTTATTTTCGCACTATTTTTTCCTTTTTTCTGATTTGCAGCTGGTATTTTGGGCCTGGTCTTTCTAATTTCTCATTTGAATATAAAGGAAATAGTTTTTTGGCCAATCAATATGCAAAGATAGGATGCATTTCTTTTATATCTTTCAATGTTTACATACTAGCTTTTTCATTTTTTCTATTATTTTTATCAACAACACATAATGCAGTAGGTGACAATATTAAGAAACTCATGTGCCTGGTCTATGCTTCCACATTTTACACGCATGCATGATAGGGTCCACACCTAGGATAATCTTCTTTCTGAACATCATATATTTCCAAAACATTCTCTCCAAGGGTTTCTAACAGGATTGCACAAACAAGTTGAAGGATACAATAATATACTTCATGTGCCTTGTCTCTGCTTCCAAATTTGGCATACATAATATCATTTACGTGCCTTTGTAATGTCCCCTATTAGGCTTAGACTTAGTCATTACCCGTTTAACCTAAATTTAATATTTATGTCCTAATCTAAATGGATATAGATATAATGATTTAGTCTAAGACAATCAAAGTAAAGAGAATTATTCATTCATTTCATTAGATTAGATTATATATATATATATATATATATATATGTATATATATATATACACACACACACACACACACACACACACCCTTATTACTACTTCAATTTGATGAAGGAAGGATTAGTCTTGTAACCAAGGTTCCTAGAGACCAATTACAATAGGCTCCCTCAAAGTTTACGAATCCAACCCTGTATCCTATATTGGGACTTGCCTTCAAGGCTTTCGAAAGTTTGACCCCTACCCTGTCTTGAGAATAATACTACTGATTGGATTTAGACAAGCCCCTCTTGGGAAACATTATAGCCCCTCTCTTCTTAGGATAAAATAGTAATATGACTGAATATGGTTTTATACATATCTCTAAGTACTAATTTATATTCCTTATTCATCTCTTCCTTATGAAGAGTCTCAAACATATTTTTATATAATCTTTGTTTCCTCTCCGATATCTTCCTTACCATACTAGATATATAATATAGACCAATGAGTATATATAAATATTATAATTAAACCTTTTAGAGATAGATATATACGTTATAGATAGATGATTCTAATTTCATCCTTATTAACATATAATATATATAATAGATTATATATGACTGTTTATCTCTTATGGTGTATATATATGTTTATCTCTTATGGTGTGTGTGTGTATACATACATACATACATACATATATATATATATATATATATATA
>MU227035.1:1262139-1274996 GCA_018584345.1 Thuja plicata
GCTACCAAAGCAGCATTGTTGTCGAAGCAACAGGCTGCCGCTGCAATAGAGGTTACTGCTGCTAAAAGCAACAGGGATTGTCGCTTAAGGCAAGGCTCGGGGGGACCGCCATCCAAGGGGGGCGGGACCCACCCGCCTTTGTTTCCTTTTAATAAAGTTTAAAAAAAAAAAACCAAAACAAGTTTGTTTTTGTTAAATTTATTTAATTTAAATTTTTAATTTAAGTTTCTTTTTTAAAAAGTTTTTAATTAATAAAAAAAATATAATTATCAATTAATATTTAATAAATATTATTATCATCATTATTATTAATATTAATTAATAATTATCATTAATTAATGTTAATAATTAATAATTAATATTTTTATTAATATTATTTTTAAAATTTTAATAGTAATTATTAATGTTCTTTTAAAATTTTTTTTTTTTTATCTATTGATGATAGTTAACTTGTATTGTTCTTTTTAATTTTAAATGTATGAAATATCGATATTTTAATACACATATGGATGATTTTGATAGTTTCTAATTGTACATATGCATGATTTTTCTAACATGAACATTTTTTTTAGTCAAACTCGACTTAATTAGTAAATAAATTGGTTGTTTTAAACAACATAAAATTGCATTTTGATTTGGATGCCTTGTGTATGTTTTGTTGTGTTAATTGTTGAGGTCTATTTGGGTTAAGTTGACTTTAGGATGTTAACGCCAAAGGTTTGGATTTTTTTGTGTCTCTTTGTATCAGGTGTTTTATTTTTCAGTGTTTGTATGTGATGATTGTGGTGGTCTCGATCATTCTTCTACCCAAGCTTTGTTCATACTTGAGCTCATGTTTTGTGGATACTTTGAGAGTGTAATTATGATGTTTTGGTTTGAGGACCAATATGTGTTCCAGATATCTTGTTTATGGAATTGTATTTTAATCATCATGCTTTTATGAGTTCTATGAGATTATTTATGTCCTTCGAGCCTAGGTAGGTTGACTAAGTGTATAGAAGGGAAGTGGCTTGCAATGGGGCCCATGGCCCTAAGAGGCTACTAGGGTAACTCATATGCAAGTAACTTAACAAGTGATAAAATGATACATTAATGAGGTTTTAAAATGAATTAACAAGATGTTTTGTGTTTCTCGCCCATACCTTGAGTGCTAGTATAGGCTAGGATGGGTGTTAGGATCCTTATCTTTATGAAAGGATTACTGAGCCACATAGAGCCACTTGGGGGCCAGGGTCTAGGGGGACTATTAGGGTAACTCAAGGATGGACTTATGTGATGAAATTTCCCTATATGTAGCTTAGGTTTCCTACATGTGTTTGGTGCCTCTCGTAATGTCTAGAGCCTTGTTGTGTCTTAGAGAGCTTTGAGGATCTTCCAGTGCATACTCTTTTGATGTCATGTTTATCTTGATTTACCTTCTTGTTGTATACCTGTGTGTGTGGGCCTGATGTTATCTCCCCAACAGAGTGGGAGTGGACCTTTGGTTCTACGAGGTCGAGTGGAAGTGGTTCTTTTACCATTTGAGATCTTACGTTCTTGTTTATGCTTGGATGATCCTTGATGCATTTCTATCTTCTGATCTTTTGGAGACTTGTTCTTCATCATGATGTATATTTGTGCCTTATCTATATATTGGTTGACATCCATTTAGAGCACGTGTTGTATTTTTATTCTTTATTGCATATCCTGTGACTTGTGCAGTGGATGTTGTTTCATTATGTATACCTTGGGGTATCATTTGTATATGTGATCTTGTTATATGAGATGTATATTATGTTTTTTTTTTATGTATCTTTTCATGTTAGTTCTTTATGGTTGTTCTTCATAGATTAGTTAGCTTAAGTAACTCTACATCAAGGAACCCTCAAGATTGGTAATCTATGTTTGAGCTGCGTTTATGTGTATGTCATGTGATTCATTATATTGCTTTTGCATTGTTATCATTATTGTTTGTAAACATTTCTAATAAAATTTATCCTGTTATCTTAGTGTCATGCTCTAGGTTAATTCTCCTAGGTTCCTTGGTGGGGCGTTAAACCTTGAAGGATACCAACTTGTCAAAGGCTTCATTATCATGATAAATAAAATGAACCCAGGTGAAGTAGGATTAGTCATTGATGAAGGTGGAACATAGCGAGTCTTACTGAAGGACAATAGAGGAAAAGGGTATACAGCATCACTATGAACCAATTGAGGAGTTTTTGAATCTCTCCAAGAATTCCCTTTGTCAAAATTCTCTTTAGGATGCTTACCCATGGGAAAAACTAGACATACACTCTAAAAATATAATTTGAGGGTTTCATGTGACCATTTCTTGTAAGCTAAGTTTCTAAAGAGAGTGGTATTTAATATGTCCCGATTGCCCATGCCAAAGATTACTCTTTGAATTTGAATGAGTGATCAATGTTGAAGGAGTTTGAGGCACAAGTGGGAGAATGAATAAAGTTGAGTACCATGATTGGCTTGTCCACTGTAACTAAGACATCATCCTTTAGTTATTTTATCGCAATTGAGTTAGTTGAAAACTCAACTTTCTTCCCATGTCTAAGGTGAGTGATTTGGTAGACTAGAAGAGGATTGGAATGCAAGTATGGAAAATAAATAACTTCCTAAATTGTTCCATCATTCATTCAACTGGTCCTTTTCCTTCAACTTCCACTTGTGTATCATCTCCCATGAGAATATGAGGTACCATACAAGGCTCCAATGAAGAAAAATGTTCGCTTGTAGAACCCATATGATAAGAGGCACCCAAGTCAAGTATCCATTGCTTTGTTGATCTTATTATTGCAACAAGTTCTTGTGTTTTTCCTTTCTTCAAATACAAAGAAGAGGAAGGGGTTGAATCTTCTTGTAGATATATGGATAATTGATGTTATTCTTGATAATGTTTTTCAACTCATCAATTTACTCGATATAGAAATAATTCTCATCACGACTAATGTTTTTTTAATATGAACATGTTGGCTTATCCCAATTTTTTGAATTCCCCTTATTGGAAGATGCTGTATAACTCCTTGTTGAGGAGAATATTATTTTTCTCTATCCTTATGTGGATTATGCTTTGATTGCTTTTAATTCTTGTTGGAACCTTTTTGTTAACTCCCTCTACTTTCCACCAAATTTTTTGAATTGGAGGACTTGAGAATACCCATTGTGATTGAATTATATTTATCAAGGATCAACATCTCTTTGAAAGATTCAAATGAAGGTATAGTCTAGGCACTCCCCATTATCAAAGGATGTGTCTGGAAATTGGAAACAAAAATTATCAAACCTCTCATCCACCTTTTTCTAGATCAATTTTTTTTTCATTTCATCATAAGTTCCAAATCTTTCTTCTTTGGGATCTATAGGCTTCTTAACAAATATATCTATAAATGTCACCCATTCAAATATGGAGACCACATATTCAAAAAATTTGGGATTCATAATATCTTGGGCTCAATTGCCTCTCAATGGAAGTTATCTTTATCAACCATGAAAGTGATCACATCTTTATTGTTAATCAACTGATGAAGATCTGATGGAGATGATGAATACTGAGTGATACTAAGTATCATGATTGTAGAAATGGTTAGATCAGTCGTTGTTTTATCATTGATGTCAAGCAATTGATTAAATGATTTTTTTTATGTTACCATATCGTAAGAGGAGAAGTTAAATGAGGGAAAAATATAGATCAAACAATGATGGAGTAATTATGATATAGTTGTTTGCTACTAAATATTTGATGTTATCAAACCAGTGTAATTGATTGATTAAGTCATAAATTACAAAGAGTTAAAGTTATGACTGAAAGAGTTACTTTACTGAGATAGACATAGTCAGTCGGTAGAAATTTATGTAAGTTGGTCACAGTTACCAAAACCAAGTGAAAGACAAGCACCGAGTATTGAAGATGAGTTAGACACCAAGCAGTGAATGAAGACAGTTACCAAATTGCAAGCAAGTTTACCCAGTACATGATATTGATTGTAAATGATGATAAGATAAAATTTGATGTGGAGTGATGATGAGATGGATGAGGATAAGAATTAAATGAAGTTTGTTAGAAGATATACGAACATGAAAATTTAATGAGAAGATCTGAGGTGAAGATCAAGCAGTTAAACCAAATTATGAGAGTTCCAAGAAAAGTTCAAGTTCTGAGGTAAAAGTGAAGTAGTTTACCGAGTTGAGATTTATGAAGAAGATGATTGAATGACAGAGCGCAAATGATGGAAAATATAATTAAGGACATTAAGAGGAAAAATTATGTCTATATAAAGAATGATAAATTAACAGAGATTATGTTGCTGGCGAGTTGAATAGAGAAGAAGAAGCTAAAGAACAACATTTACCGAGTAGAACACAGAAAGAAAGATTGAAGAATCTACAGCCTGAGAAAGAGATAAATGGAGTATGTAATGCCAGTATTCAATTGAGCATAAAGGATCTGACACAAGCAAAGGTAGTTGCTATATTTACAGATCAAAGTTTTACTAGTTCTTATTAGTATTTGTAACAGAGAAATCTCTTAACCAAGTGGATTTAACCATCCTATTTGTAAAACCTAGAAGTATGTGACATTCCAAAAGAGTGTTTGATGACCTCTAACAAGGCCACTCCTATCAGGGTGAAGATCTTAACAGATCTGAGGTAAATCCCCTAACAGGGTCACATTTAGAAAATGTGTTTGTAATCATTAACATGATAAGTTCTTAACCGAGCGTACTTAAGAAGGGTACATTTTTATTATGGGTCACAATTCCCACAAAGTTTTTTCCCAAATTGGGTTTCCTCATTAATTATGGGGTCAACTGAGTTAAATCTAGTGTCAACTATGTTAATATGATGTTACTAAGTTTGAATGATTGATTTACATATTTGAGATGTATGGTTGTTTAAATTATTAAGTTGTTTGGTGAATCAGTTGTTACTGTATTCAGTGTTACCGAGTGAATCATTGAGTTCAATTTTAAGTGTTTAGATTTGATTTTGTCTGATTCACCCCTCCCAATGGACCAACATTTATATGTTTCAACTACCTGAGTAGGTATTATTTATCTCCCATTCATTTCCTCTTAGAATACTTTGAAAAGGGAATAATAGTTTGCATCACTACCCTACACACTAATACATTTCACCCCAATTTCCAACGAAAATTTCCAAAGGGGAATTATATTTCTTTTGCTTGGTTAGATTATAGAAGGAAAATTTTGATTTTTTTAATCCATGCTCGTGTTATTTAGAATTAAGATGATAGAAGATTCAATGCCTGTGGTCATTGTAATTCTGACGGCCATGAACATAACTTTAAAAAAAAAGTTAGATTTCTATTCATTATTTTACGCACCAGAGAGTAGTGTTATACATCAGAGAAGAGGCGACAAAGGGCACAAATTGTTCTTGGAGCTTACAACAGGTGAGAAAATATTCAATCATTTTAAGGAATGTCGATTTATAACTCAGATTAGTATGTCCACCTTTTTAGAGGGGGTAAAAATGTTTGGACTTGTTTATATCAAATTTGAGGTTAGAAATTATTTTTTGCCACAATTTCAAAGAAATGGTGTTCATGGCTCCTTCTCATGAAATGGTTCCCACTCATGGGATGATTTTGAATGTACCTACAATGATTTTATTTGTTCCACCTTTGTTAGGCCCTAGGTTCTTTGGTGGAGTGTGGGTTGTCGGTTCCCGAGGTCTTGAGAGTAAACCTTCTTATTTATACTTCTGGACTATTTCTCACTTAGAATTATTATAAAGACCTACTCATGGGTATTCTGGTGTTATAATTTCATAATTTTTGTGAGTATTCCTAATGAATACAACCCTTTATTACAATATAATTCAATGTCTATAATTTCAAAATAAGAGATAAGGATAACAAATTGTATACTATGCAAATCGAAGATATAAGGTCTTCAATGCTAATCAACTATAGTAATTGTATGCTTACACAAAATACTGATTTAAAGCCAATCCCTTTGTGTCCAATATAGCCAACATTAGAACCTTTCTTTATTGAATTCCCAACATCACAAAGAGCCTTGATATCTTTGGCAGTAAATCCCAATTTATTATTCAAGACCATGAGATAAGTGCTTTGAAGGACAAATGCCAAAGTTGGTTCCACATTATTGGGGTAGAGATTATCATATGCATTTTGTACCTTAATAATAAGGTTTAGGGTGTACTCAAGACATCCAACAGAGGTGCAGGCATAGAATTTAAGCATAGACAACTATTGATCTAATTTGTGCACATTTTACAACCATTTCATTCCATTCCTTGACATGACATCTCTTTGAGGAATTCTATCAAATAATTTAGGTTGGCTGTCTATGATTTCACATTTTACGTCTCTTTCAGGCATTATGTCAAACAATTCGCTTGCATTGTTTGTGCTTCCACATTTTAGATATGTATCTACCAGAACATTCCCAACCATACTATTTGATATTAATCCAGAAATCAACCCTCATTTTGCTTTGATGGATGCTTCCAAATCTAACTTTCCACCTCCCAATTTTATTTTCTTAGATAAAATGTTATGATAAATATGATAATACTTGCATACCCATTATCTCCCTTAAAATTATAGACTGTTGTTCTTAATTCTAATGTTTATTTATAAATTATTCTCCAATTCAAAATTGATTGTTCAATTAAACTTGATTGATGCAAATTTGTTAATGACTAATATTTGTATGAAATATATATTGATCGAATAAATTACTTTGATTGTATGATTTGAGAAAATGTTGAGTGATGATTAAGTAATTGTTGATTAGATGATTGATGAGTGATAATATAATGAATATTGGTTTATGATGACTGAATGAATGTTGATTTCATGATTTTCAGGTCGACTTAAACAACTACAATACACTAATATTCACAATAAGAGGTTGATTTAGAAACAATTTTATTTCATAGCTTCAATAAACTTCATAATAGTCATGCATTTCATAATTATTATCTAGGAGTTTACAATTCATAAAGTCATAATGTACTTAACAGGTGAATAAAACTACACTTGGAAAGGTTTAATGAGTCTAATTTAATCATCCATGAATGTTTTGGACCATGTTGAGGGGTTTTGTACTTGCAAAAGATAAGAGAATTCAATTAACCATAAAGAAACATGGATTTTTCTTATTTTAGGTAGTTACATGTTTCCTAGATAAGGCCCATAAATCTAGTCTAAGGTTTATATGCTTACAAAGAAAAAAAACTACATTTATATAAACAAAATATCTCACAAAGAATAAACTTGTTGTCTCTTGTCAATGTCTTACTCAAATTTCTGTTATTAGACACAATTAGTTTTGTATTCAATTTTGTTGTTTATAAATTGTCTCAGATTTGTATATTTTACTTCTTGTTCATAATAATATTAAGGAAACCATACCACAATCTAAAAATCAATTATAATAATAAAGACAAGTAATTTACAGGTAATCGTAGTCTTTAATTTCAGATATGGGCAATGCCATTAACTCATCCCATATCATAGCAACCCAATACAAAAGAATATCTTAAGAGCGATGATTTATAGATTATGCTTTGTATACAAAGCTTGAAGATGCAATGTCTTTCATGAGTTGACATCTCCATAAATAGCACTAAAATTTGCTATCCTTAGCACTAAGTAGTGAATATCCCCAACTCCACACAACACTAGGGTACTTAAAATAATGAGTTTTCCAAAAGTGATAAGAGTAAATGTTCAGTAATTTCCTTCTCATGATCTCATAAATAATGCCTCTAAGGTTTTGTCTAATATTTTTACCCTATCTTCAACCACGAACCACTATAAGGAACCTACATAACCTGGAATGCCCTCCTATGAAAATATTAGGAGTTAAATCTGATGTCGTAGAAACAAATTTTGTTTAGAGGTGTAAGAATTGTGATGTTTAGAGGAAGTCCCATGATATTGAGGGTTGACTCCAAAGATGGTACACAACAATAGCTTGTAGAAATATTTCAAGTACCACCCTTAGAAAACCAAAGTAATGTAAATGGATCATTTGATTGGTAATGGTTTCTTGTTCATGGATAAAACTGTTGAAGAAGGTTGATGGAATGTATTAGGACCTCTTAGACATTAAGATTTGATGGAACAATAAGCATTTGTGTCCATTATAGCGTTTCTTTGACAAGACTGATTTGTGGCAGTTAGAAAATGGGAAATATGTTATAATTATAAAATGGAGACTTCTTCATAAAAGGGTTTTTTTTTATCTAGTTGATGAGTATCTAGAAATTATATCAAGTCTTGAGGATTCAAAAATATTAAATTTTCAATACTATTTGTGTTCTTTTTATGCTGACTGTGATCAGACTGGTAAAGGAAAAAGAATAGATGTCTACTACCTTATCATTGAAACCAACATTTGTAAATGGTGTGTTGGCATGTAATAAGAATGAGGGAAGTTTTAAATACCCAGGTGAAGTCAAATTGGGTCAAGTAATAGAGCCGTGGAATCCGTATAAGAACTATTTTATCAAATCTAATTTTTCACAGTCATACACTAGACTGTGTGAATGTGTTGTGATACTCTTTTACATTAAATGATCATTTATTAATTATTCTTGTGTCATTAAATCCATATTGAGGGTGATAAAAGCCTTGTTAACTGCTATGTTAAAGAGATCAGGTTTCACTATTAAGAATCAGAGAGAATCACTGTTGCTTTTTAACTGGAATATTAGACCAAAGAGTGTCTAAAGAAAATTAACAATTGCTTGGGGTTTATGGATTGGTTTGATATGAAGATATTACAAGGTAATTCTATTCACAAGATCTCACATCAAATAATTTTAAAATTTCCAATTCATGATTGGGTGCACTCAATTGAAGTAGAGCCATGTTACTAGATTCACTTAGAAACCCAACTGCTCTTGGTCAGACCCGAACCAGATCCATAGTTTTTATGTCCCATGTTCAAAACCCTATTCTGAAATTTTTATAAACTATTGAAATGGTAGACCAAAGCACACATTTATACCATATCATCAACAAGGTGAGTGATATCGTCATTTCACTATTAATTATCATACATGGACTATAGAACTATGGTCTCTAAAGATCAACATAGTGTTGTGCTAACTATCAGATTTTGGCTCTATTTTTTTTTGGAGATTCATTCAATCACAATTTATTTAATCACTAAGTGGTCCCAAAAATTGTGCAGCTTCATCAAAAATTGCAGCAACTTTTTCCATTTCATTGTTCACAAAAACAATATCCATCTCACTCCCAAAACTATTAGGGTATCTCTAAAAACAAAAATAGATTTTTAAGAAAGTTTTGAAAATCCTGAATTGGTTGTCTTTCTCTATGGTCGTACTTTCCATGACATATTTGGATTTTTGTTCTTAATTTTGGTGAATATAAGGCTACAATTGTCCTGATAAGTTTCCTTACATGACATCTATTTCAGTATTTTCCTTTCATCGCTTCTTACATTGAAATCTTCTAAACAACAATGTAACTCTCTTTTCTCTATGAAATTCTATGAGCTCCAATGAATCATCGGTTTATTTACATTCTATGTAACTTGGTCTTAATAACATTTTAGCATAAATGTTTTTTCTATAATGCCTTAGTCTTCTTCTATGATGCCTTGGTGTACATCTAAAATATACTTCATATAATCTTTCTCCTAAATATTTCTTCTTAAGATATTAGATGATATTGCCTACTTTCCCTCTCCTAAACATTAACCTTGAAAGATCTTAAAGGAAATTGATGTTGTGCATATATTCCTTCTTTGCTACTTCCTCCCTTATTTGGTCAACAACAATATTAATTCCATATACATGCTCACCAACATGAATAATATTTGTCTCTAATAAGATGTTACTATGTTGAATGTTCAATTGCCTTAGTTTGTTTTGCAATTTTCTATGTTTAAGTATTTCAATTTGGTATATTATACTAAAACATCATTTCATAACTAACATTTCAAGTTCTATATAGCTAGTTTGTTTAAGACTTCCAACGTACTTGCGATATTTTTTTCTTACATACCCTGAAGTTTTCATATATAGCTTGATTGTTTTGCCTGTGAAGAAAGACCATGTCAGATAATATCAACAAAGAACAAACCAAGGAGACACTTGCTAGATTGTGGTCTAACTTCAAAAGAAAAGGTGATAGAAAATGTTATTGTCCCTGCAAAAATTGTAAGGGCTTAAAGACTCAAAGATTTATAATTAGAACAATTGTGAAACATTGTATGCAGCATGATCATATTGAAGGGGGGCATGATTATCATTGATTGGTAAGTTGTTCATTATATTATTTTAACAATTTATATACATAAAAAATCACTTGACGATGAGATCATTATCATGGTTTATTTATGATCATCATTTTTAGATAGGTCAACCTCCCCAGGGCACATGTTATGGACTATAAAAACTCAGAGAATGTGGATTTCCAAGTGGAGGAACATGGAGGTGTGAATATCAAAGCCGAAGATAATGATCCCATGGAAGAAGATGATCAGGCACTAGAAAACATAATTAAAGATGTTGGTATTGGCGCAATGGATCATGTGCCATAAAACATAGTTGAAGCTTATGGTACTGGCGCAGCTGATCAAGATGACCTTGATGTTCTTCATGATATACCTCTACTTGAGAAGGCATACGAGCCCCTTTACGAAGGCTCCCAAACAAATCTTCTCTTCATTCTATTTTTATTGGTGAACTTGAAGGTTATGAATGGTTTATCCAACATAAAAATCTCACGTATATTAAGGTATGCCATATATGTAATATTTTTCATCTATTTTAGTTGTAATTTCATTATAGTTAATAAAGGGTGAATCATGTACCATTAATATTCTTTAAATTAACAAATTATATTTTTTTGTCATAGATTGATAGGTGAGTTTTTTTTTCACTATCAAGCATTCTACCTCGCTCACACCGAGAATTATCTACCATAATGAAAGATATTGGAATGGAATATCAAACAATAGATGCATGTCTCAATGATTATATTATATATCGTAAACAACATGAATTTTCAATAGAATGCCCTGAATCTCATATCAGTAGATATCAAACATATTAAATATCAAAAAAGTGGCTCACAAGGATCTTTGTTATATTCCCATTATTTCACATCTGCAACGATTATTTAGGTGCACTAGCTGGCATAATTTATGGATTACCATGCATACAATAGAAGTCGAGATGACATTATGTTAATGCCTATGGATGGTTCTACATTTAAGGACATAGAGGAAAAGTGGCCACACTTTAAATAATAACCTCATAATCTCAAGTTTTCAGCAGTGGATGGTGTCAATCCATTTGGAGAGATGCGATCTGTTTACTCGGTGTGGCCTGCTTTTGTTATCAACAATAACATTCCTCCATGAAATTTAATAAAGAGGGAGCACATAATTTTGGAAATGATTGTTCTAGGTATTTTTGATTTAATATTTATCTACATTAAATTATAAATACCACTATAAAATGGTCATAATACTTATGTAATGCTTTTGTTCACTCAACTAGGTAAGTACCAAGTTAAAAATATGAATGTATATATTGAGCCTCTTATCGATGAGTTGGTGGAGTTATGGAATGGTGTAACTAGGTATGATGTCTCAAGACCAATATAAAAAAGACAATTTCAATTCAATGCAATGCTTTTATGGACAATACATGATGCCCCATGGCTAACACATTTTTGTGGTATGTTATAGTGTTCAAATTACGTATCATAATTATAATTATCAAAATTAACATATTTAATCCAATTATATGTGATCTTGTAGGTCTTCAAATGAAGGAACAATTTTTATGTCCTATTTTTGGTCCAAAGATTAAATCTCATCATTAAAAAAATTTAGGAAAGAAGGTGTTCGATGAGTAAAGGCACTTCTTCCACAGAAATTATAAATATCAAATTACCGAAAATATATTTTTAATGGCAAAGAAGAGACTAAATCAAAGCCACGAAGAATGACACCTCGCCTATGGAAGTTGGAATATAATAGAATAAATAGTGGAGGTAATGTCATTCCATCTAATGGTTTATGTTTGTAATTTATATTTTGATATTATGTTTTGTTTACTGATGATATAATTAATGATCGTGAAGGTCATCAAGGAATTAATGACCACCTTCCAAAGGGACTAAAAAGTTATCCTAGACAATTTGGAAGGTTTCCCTACTATGTGAATCTGCATATCGTACATTTGTTTGATGTTATGCATATTGGAAAGAATATAACAGAGACATTACAAAAATACTGGATGGAAGACGCAACAAAGAAAAAATTGTCAAAATTTGTACTGACATTCAGGAATCCAATCATGCATTGAAAGATTTCATTCAATCAAATAGAAATGGAGACTACATTGATATAAATACCCTTCCTTGGTTATTATCGGAGCACCAAATTAATGCTATAAAATAAGTCATACAAAAAATTCAATTTCCCACAGGATTTGCTGCAAACATAAACAATCTCATATAAAAGAAAAGTGAATTTAGGCCAGGGATGAAAATGCATGATTGTCATACCTTCATCAAGGTAATTCATGTTCTTGCGTATTTACTATATATTTGTATACTACATGTACTTTTCATTTTATTATGTTAAAAAATCATGAAAAGATCATTTTATAACTGTTGCAGCACGTTCTACCTCTATCTCTCCCACACCACTTCGACAATAGTGTCAAGCAAGTTATATATGATCTTGGAAAATGTTAGAGTATTATTACCTTACGCTTATTAATTAAATCATATTGATTTAATTATATAAGTTTCTATTACTCTATGCTTAAGCTTAACTTAGGTGCATTATTAATTAATTCTTAATTAATAATGTGCA
>MU227035.1:1310073-1328083 GCA_018584345.1 Thuja plicata
CCTTGGGATGTACCTCAATATATAGAAGACTGTTAAGTCCTGCTCTATTAAGAGACTTGATGCTTCAATGGTTAAACTGAAACACAATGACCTATTTCTAATGCAACTTGAATTGCAGATTTTCAAATCTATTTAAGTACATTACCTCTCTAATCAATGTATCAATTAAATTCTCTTGTGCTTCATACTTTCTTCTCTGTGATGTTGTGCTTACTGTTCATCGGTGTCTGCAAAATTCCTTAGCTCTCCTTCATCTTGATTGATCAGTACTGCATGAAGTTGTTTTTCATCAGTTTCTTCTTAGCATCCTCTTTCTATTCACTCCCCTTAATCCCCTTTCCATGAATGTGATATTAGAAATGAATTAAACTTATCTCTTATATAGACATAATATTCATTGATTCATTGATTCTTGATTCTTGGCATGAAAAATGATCCAGCCAATCTGATTTAAAGCATAACTCTTGATTTATCTCATAGTTATCTTTATGCCAACTATACAAATCTTCTTTAAATCAATCACTTAACTCTGGTCAAATAAAACAAAGAAAACAACCAGTTAAGTCTATCTTTAGCTCTTGCCAGCTAGATATTTTGTCATTTTCTGAACTCTTTGTTCCATCGATCAACTATTCAGTTAGTCGTTGGTTACAAAAGTTAGTTCTGTCAGTGTGACTCTAGTTAGCTTCGGGATCTCCGTCCATTGGGCAACTCTATTTTCAGCTCATCAGGCATCCTATGGTTTTCTTCATTGGGAAACACTATCTTCTACTCGTTGGGTATCACTGTGACTTTTCTTCTTTGCCTTTACCGATGGTGTGCACTCCATCGGTGTTATCTGTTACTTAGTGAATACTTGACTTTTATGCATTGTTGAAAGCATAAATTTTGTTCCATTGAATCTCTAAAGTCTTTGGAATTTTATACATGACCATACAGATGATATCAAGTTGACATCAATGACAATACAAACCATTAAATGATTTAATGTCTTGCATTATCTTCAACTTAACATTGTCAAACATATAATCAGTTACATGTCATCACCTTTTTTGAAGTTACCACTACATTTTATATCCTTAAGGTTATCTATTTGCAAAAAAAAATGTCAATAGAAACAAGAGCATGATCATAACGAATAGAATATCAGGATACAAGCACATTTCATGTGGAACTAAGATTCTACTACACATCATGTTATGCACCATGAACTACTCAAAGCAATGATACACAATTACAATATGCTTAGAAATCAAAGATGATAAAGTAACAACATAGGATAATAAATTGAGCACAAGGACGATCATGTATAGATATCTCAATAATCTCAGTGTATACAAAAGGCGCTCCAACAAATCTCAAGAAAAAATGTGCATCCTCAATGCAGATGAATCATAGTACAATCACGTGGATCTCAAAAATTAGAAAAGGATAAGACAAGAAGGGGATAATCAGGTCTTGCTTCCTCCCTCAATACCATCTTAGTGGGGAGGAAGAGGATTATCTACTCTTGATGGAGGGACTGCTCCCTCAGATCATGCCCGGTACTGAGAATATGGTAGCACATACTGTGCTACGAGAACTACAATGTTGGATGTTGCCACATAGTAGGTTTCCCTATTGGTCTAATGAGTGACCTCTCTCTGAAGAGTGGCACACTTAGCCATGAACCCCTGACTCAATGCCTGAATCATCTCATCTCTCTCAGTAATGGTGCATTCTTTCTCTACAATATGTTCCTATGTAACCGCTATCTATGTCTGTAACGCTCTGACTCATCCTCTGAGTGTACATATTATATCCTATAGATTATGATATCTTTTTACTCCATCCTCCTCCTTATTATGTATAACTCTGTGCTGACAAACTATCAAACTGCCTCATCGAGATTGAGATCTGGTTGAGCATCTCTCATCTCCTCATCAACAACCTATGTGGCGGGTATCTCAACACCAACTAAACTAAGGGTGCTTCCCTCTCTATGTTGTCACTATTGGCCAAATCTTGGTGCTCTACTAGAACTAGCACCTGAGGTAACACCTACTCTGGAAGGAGCTAGACCTCTCTTTGGTCATAAACCCCTATGTCTGCTTGCCCTCTAAGAAAAATCTACCTTGTCAATCTAATGTGCTCTCTCTGTCGGATCTATGAACCAAGGGAAGGGATGTCATACAAAATGATCCCTATACTAGGGTGTAACCCCTACATCTATGATAGCCTCCAAGTAATCCTAGGATGGCATGTGTAACCCTATCAACTCTTGTACACAGAGAGTCAGAGACACTCTTGGAGACCACCCTTGGCACTCCTCATCAATGAAACAAGCATAAACAGTGCACTCTTGTGTTATACTTTGCGGATGACCATACTATTGCAGTACTCATCTAACCACAAAACGCACAATGACAGATGAAGTCCTCCCCAGAAAAGGATTGGAAACAAATAAATCTCTCTGCTGACCCCTCCAGTTATTCCAGGCCTCAATCTATATGTAGGGCCTCCAAATTACCAAGCTAAGATCATCTAACTGACGTCTCAAGTAGTCAGTCTTCGCCAAGTGGTTATATGTCAAGAAACCTATGTATTTGTACACATAGGTTTATCCACTCTATCGTGGATCCTTGGTCACTAGCCTACAAATCAGGAGATGCCCATACCTATAATATCAATACTCTTGTAGCCATACCTTAGTCACCCTTGTATGTGACCTCAAGCATCTCATGATACATATGTGCCAATATGCACTAATCCCAACCCAACTACTCTGGCTGAGTCATCAGTCTCTCCAGAACCTTGCACCATCCACAAAAGAAACCCTTCTTGCTCTTGTCTACCATAAGGAAGCAACCTATGAATCCTACTATTAATACACACCAAAGGATCATCGATCCCTTACTGAACCAACATGTCATCCTAGGATATGGCTTGATCAAGAATGGTGTGATCATGAAATACCCACATAAGGGCCTGTGCACCCAACTAAGGTGTTGCATCATACTCAACCCATTCTCCTACAAACAGAATCCAAAGAATCATGTAGACATCCTCAAGAGTGATGGTCATCTCCCGATCGACAGGTGAAAAGTAGTGTGATCATTGTGGAATGTCTCCACCAATGCTATCATTAACCCATGGTTCACCTAGATGTCAGGCATCTAGGTCAACCAAGTAAAGCCACAATCTCTCAAATGACCTCTTTGATCATCAGATAGGTTCCTCACCTACTACATGGTGAGAGGATATGTAGACCAAAACTGAATATCTATAAATTGCGCCTGCAAGAAGAAAAAATAGTGGAAACGCATCAGTAACTGAATAAAGGCAAGGTACATTCAACATACAACAATCAGACAAGATGGAAAATAGGCTAAGAAATCAATAAAACACACAATCAACAAGAGAACTCTTCAAAAAGGTATCATTGTCTCCCAAACAAAAAAGTGTAGCAAAGGATCACTGGCATCAAGGTTCGTACGAGTTAGGATTGTATACCATGTGACAATCTAGGCTGAAACAACAAATCTAATGGGGTCATACGATAAAGTGGTCTTGTATGAAGGTTCTCGTGTGATAGGTGGGTGCTCCTCATGTGATAAATCTAATGGACTGAAATGACAAACTAAGTTTTCCTAATTTTTCATATGAGCCTTCTCACTGGATCATATGAAAAATCGGGACCCTACGACCTAAAATGTTGGAAATGTGCAAAAATCAGTGAAAAAAATGTAAAAATTTCAATGCACGGGTGAATTTTTTCAGTTACTTACTGGAGATGGGTATTCCTATGGTTGTTCATACCTCCACATGCGCTCGAATTGAGGATTTTCTATTGGCACCACCATTTTCACTTAGATAAACTTCTAGAATTTCAAACTTGGATGGTGAAAATGATTTGAAAATGACTCTTTGAGCCTTATATAGATTTTGACCTAATTTTTGAAAGTGCTCCGATGGATGCAAAAATTGCACCCTTGGCTAATTGGACAGCTCCTAATCCATTTTTGGGACCAAAATCAAAATCCAAAAACATTTTGATACTCAAAAATGCAGATTAACTTGTTTTCCCAAAAATGCAGTTGATCATTGACACTCTCCTCACAAGATTCAGCTTTGAGATTAATCCTAATTGATTCTATCAGACACTTCCTTCTTCAATTTAAAAATTCAACCTTATTCAACTCTTGGTCAAAAGTGGTCAACTAGACCTCAAATTAGGCTTGTACCTCATTTTCTCAATGCTTTTTTGATCTATCAGGCTTGTGATTATCCCCTCATTTTGATTTCTCTCCCGAGGGGGTAGTACCATTATATCAACAATTTAATTTACAACAAAAAGTTCAATCCCTAGGGGAATCAGGCCCTGACCTAAATCAGGATCAATCAAGTGATTTTCATCACTACACATCAAGAAATCTAGATCTCTAGGGGCATATCACGTTCATCGCACCATATCAATCTGATAAACTCTCTCAATTAGGTAATTAGCTTCATTGGAACCCATATGAAGTCAATTATCCTAAGCAATCAATCAAATGGAAATTAGTCTCATCGCAAAATATTAGGTTGATTCATCATTCAAGCTAATCTAAAATAGAGAAATCTACTTGGAGGATGGACATTCAATTTCATCGCTTCACATCAAGATGGATACTCAAAATCTTCTATCAGTCTTCACTCAATCAAGCTCAAAGATGATGTTCTCAGGTCTCTCTATCAGTCTTCACTCAATCAACCCCGGAGCTGATATTTCTAGATCTCCCTATCAGTCTTCGCTCAATTAAGTCCAGAGCTGATATCTTCAAAAAACTCAATCAATCTCCATTCAATCAAGTTTGGAATCTATTCTGATCAGTGGGATAGTTGCATCACTTCATATCAAGCTATTTCTAGATCCAATCAAACATCAGATGTTTTTTGAATCAATGCATTTCTCGCACATCAATTCAAAGAGGGGAAAATGTAATCAACTAAAATTGGTCTAGCAAACCTATAGCCCCTATTTTTTATTAATTGGTCTTAATAAATTCTAAATCAAATACATTCATAAGCTAGACCCTAAACCCTAATTATGAGAGAATTTTATTGAACTTGCTTACATAATTTTAATCTTAACTTGTTGAATCAAATCATCAATCATCAAGCCTAAAATACTTAAATTGCATAAAACAGTGGGATAAATTAAAAAGTCCTAAAGTCAAAAGAACCCATTCACACATGTGTGAGCACATTAAAAATCAAATAAAACAAATAAAAAGGGAAAATACTAATTTTTTCTTATTCTCCACAAGGTTGACCAACCAAATCACTTGGATCAAACTCACATGGATTGAGGAAATTTGCATCTCCACCGTTGCTCATTTCATTTTTGCCTCTTAATCTCAATTGTTAATCCCTTGGAATTTCCTATTAAAGGGATAGCTCCCTTTGCTCATTGATATAGGAAATTTGGAGAGTGTTGTTATAATGCTATTTTCATTATAGATTTTTTATTGTGCACTTTTAGCTCTTGCTCTCATAGTAGTTTCTTTGCATATGCATTGGTAGTTTCATTTCTTAGTTTGATGGCATCTTAGTTTCCTTTCATAGATTAATGGTAGATGTATTTCTCATTTCATTGATAGTTTACACATGCATTTTAGCTTCATTTCTCATGGTTACTATGCATTTAGTTTTCTAGTTCATGTATTTTCATTTTCAAAGATTTTGAGAGTAGATTATGCAAGTACATGCATCTTGCTCATTCTTGCATTTGAATCTTCCATCTTGAGGTAGTCAAGTCACTTATTTTCCATGTCTAATCTGATGGGCATTTTTTAGAATCACACTCACTTCAATTAGGCAGCAATAAGCCAATTTCAAGGGTTTTTATGCAATTTTTTGATTCTTGATTTATGATTAACCCTTTTGATGTAATGATTTATTGAAGTGTTTGGTTGCAGATTTGATCAAACATTTTACCACACACACAAATGGATGGACTGCTATATTTACCAAACCCTCCAAGACCATTATAGTGTATTTTGATGATCTTCTTGTCAAATTTGCACAATATCTTAGGAATGAATCCCAATCTAGGTACCCAATGTCAATATTTGTGATTTCAATATGTAGTTTCCGCACCTTTTGGGGGTGTTGTATCCTTTGAACTAGTACTTCATTGGTAAAGTTGATATCTTTTCTGGAATTTTGACTGCAAACATTGTTATCAGTTATCCATTATTTAAAGCATAAAATAAATCTACTAATTTAAAGATAAACAAAGCAAGAAAACCCCAAACCAAAAAGAAACACTAAAAAACTAAAAAATTAAGCAAAAAACCAAACCCCGTGGACTTTTCAAGATTTCAGACCTTTGTAGTCTGATAACATACTCAAGGTGTGAAAGTATGATACCATGAAGTGTTGGCAAGTTATTAAATCTTTGGCATATCAAAGTTATTAACCCTACCTAAAAGGTTGCGAAGATGGAAGACAACTATAATGGTCGAGCCTTGAAACGACTGATGAGTGCTAGAATAACTCACAATACGGGTGCAATAGAGTGATGAAGGAAAATCACTGGTCTTGGTCACTATGATTAGAGATCGAAAAGACAAATCATTGAATGAGAAAAAACAACCCAAAAACCCCCTTTTATAGGTCGAGACTATGCGTTGACATCATCAGGAACCTCAGAGTGTCAGACTACAAAATTTTGACACCCTATAGTTGAGTTCTGAGCTCAGTCTTCAAAATTTTGGTGTTTTGGAGGTATTAGAACCTATGAAACATCAAAATTACGAAAGGGAAAAAAGGGCCTACAGACGGACACTTTGGCCTTTCGATGTTTCAGAGGTCTAGGGACCTGCGAAACATCAAAAGTACGAAAGGGCAAAAAGGGCCTATAGATGGACACTTTGGCCTTTCGATGTTTCAAAGGTCTAGGGACCCGCGAAACACTAAAAGTCTGAAAGGGGAAAAACTCTAAGTCTTAAGGACTTATTGGAAAAAATAAACAAAAAAGGAACAAAAGCTAAAAGCTAAAATGGACAGGGAAAAAAAGGACTAACATGGAAACCAAGACAATACCCAAATATCCAGAGTCACCCCAAGGGTGTTAAAGTAAAAAGATATTTTCACTTATTAATTAAATCATTATTGATTTAATTATTAACTCAATTTTTATCTCTAGTTCACTTAAGCTAAACTTTAGGCATATAATAATTAATTTTATTATTAATTATTATCATGCAACCTACATTTCTCCACCTTCTGGTGTTCGATCTCCTTTATAAGGATTGATCTCTTTGTAATTATTAATTCTTTTGTAATTACCTCTATTCTCTCTTTGAAATTATTTCATCTTTCAGATCATTATGAGTTGTGTCTCCATTCTTTTCTTTTGTGATAGGTATTTACATACAGTGGATCTTGGTGATTGAATTCTTTGAATTCTAACATGGTATCAAAGCCTTGTTGTTACAACCTGTTCTTGAGTTTTTTGAAGATCTTTTAGAGCAGTGAGGGTTTCAAGTTTTATGATTTTTTTGTATGGATCTGGGGGGAGCTATTTTTTGGAGCACTTTGGGCACAAATCAACCTCATGGTTGCACTCAAAAGGCCCAAAAACCCCTATTTTCATATAAGGCTTGTCCAATTTGGGTAGAGTTGAAATCTGGGACCTTTTTTTTCATGCATGACCTTAGCATGATTTTTGAGAAAAAAATGTCTCAGTTTTCACATCACCTCAGTTTTCATGCTACCTTGAAATTTATGCCACTGAACTGGTGCAGAAATAAAAAAATTAAAAAAAAAAATTATTAGTTTTTTCTTGGTACCTCTACCAAATTTGGCCAAAATTTTGGCAGTTCTGCCAGATTTAGCGGCATCGCCAGAGCTCCACCAGATTTAGTAGAGGTTTCTTGGAATTTTTCTTGTTTTGGAGCCCTCTTCAATTTTTTACTCGTATCTTGAGCAAATGGAGACATTTTTTTCCAAACAAGATATCGTCAAAAAGCTGGTTCTGAGATCGATCTGATTTTCTAGGTTTAGTTTTTTTATTTTTCTATCTTGTAGGGTTTTTTCCAGTAAAATTTAGAATTACTATTTTCACTTTGACAACCATATCTTGCTCGTCTAGACTCTATTTTCCAACTTCCACACATCATTGGAAAGATGGTTCTGTTCTCCTTCTTCTTGTATGGGTCTCATTGTCAGAATCTGCTCTAGGTACATTTTATTTAGGTTTCTAATTTTTTCAATCTGGTGGATATCTTGGATGTTTTAGGTCCTCGGATCGCTTTCCTTGCATGGGATGAATCCTTTTAAGATGCTACTTATGTTCTTCAGATTTTAGTCATTCCTGAGCATTGTAGACATCTATTTTTTGTAGCATTTCTTTTTTGCAAATGCACTAAGATAAAGTGCCATCATTGCATGCTTGGGATCTTGTACATTTTGTGCTTGTTTTTACTCACACTACATAATAAATTATCATGGGGGGTTTGATCTACCTTTGTCAAGTGAGTGTTCCTTCCACGCCATTAGTCTCATTATGTGTGTCTAGAGATTGATCATCCTCGAAACCATCCTTTATATGTGCTTGTATTTTCTTTGACTTGGAGTTATTCTTGGAAGCCTTTTTCAGTGTACCTATCTGTAAAGAAAGAAAAATGTTTCTTTTGTTTTATTTAGTTTTATTAGGGTTTGATTATGTATTTCTCTAACCTTTACATTTGAATTGTGTTTGTATTAAAATGTGATTATGAGGAAGATAAGATGTTCCACCTTTATCCCCAAATGCACAAATGAAAGATCCAAGTTGATCAACCCAAAAGAGGGATTAATGCACAAATGAATCAACCATTTGGAAATAAGAGTAAAAAAGAAGATCTTAAATTTTGTCAATTGATTATATAGATATAATAAATGATAGTAATTGAAAAGGATGAGAAGAAGAACCAACCTTAAATAAAATCATATCAAAGAATGTTGTTTTCTGATGTCTGTAGACTATTTCTGAAAAATCTAAAGTATGATCCAGAACTAAAACGCAAAGACGAACAAAACCCAGAAATATTTTTCCAATCTGACATCGTCTTATGAAAAAGATCAACCTTGACCCATAAATCTCACCCCTAACCCAATAATGTCAACCCTGACCTGCACAGCGTCGACAGAAAATCTGTTTGTGGAGCCCAATAGAAAGCCAAAAAGGGTATCCAGATCTGAGTCCAAATCCACAGTCCTAAACTTGTACCTGCAAGAAAAAGAGGTTTTTTTTGTTGGGGTGGAGGGGTTTGCCTTAGTCAAACCTTGGTTTTGGAATTAACCTTAAATATATGTAATTGAAATTGCAGAAGTAAACAAAGTAAATGCATAAATTCACCTTGCTTGTAAAAAGTCCTTGTGGTGGATTCGAATCTGTCGATCCACAATTATACACCAAAATGTGGAATATGGAATGTAGGATGTCTTCAATCTCTTGGTTGTAGATCTCCAACACTAAGTCTTGAATGGGTTCTTAATTTAGAAGAAGATTGGAAGAAGGTGGATAGAGAGATCACCAAAAGGGCACTATGTAGCTTGAATCCTTCAATGGCCTCCAATGGATCTCCTTCATAAAAATGGATGCTAGAATGATTGAAGATGGATGAATCCTTTCTTCAAATATTTCTTGATTTCTTTCTTGAATCTTCACTTGATGATGTTTCTCAAATGCTCAAGGATGCTTAGGCTTCAAATAGAGGACTTAGATAAAATGAGGGGAGGAAGGCTCCCTTTTATATGAAATTAGGGCACAATCTTCTAAGGAGGCTGACATAGGATAATTAAATTCCCATTAAAGCCTTTACCCTTAGGAGAGAACCTATATTAAATATAATTTAGGAATCGACGCTTCGGAACCTGAAACAGCCAACCCGGAAGCCTGAAATAACTTTTGTAAAGACCGACATCTGGAAACTGTGGGACCCTGAGATTTGAACCCTGGGTCAAGGTCGAGGTTGACCTTGACCTAGGTTAGGGTCAAGGTTGACCTTGACCTAGGTCAGGGTCAAGGTTGACATAGACCAAAAAGGTCGACCCTGACCTTGAGGTCCAAGATCTCAAGTCTGCAGTCCAGAATGCAGAAATCAGGTTGGAAAGAAGTGGAAAGTGAGGCAGAACAGGGGGAAAGCCAGGTCAAAGATCAGAAACCCATTCAAGGTTCTTGACATGAACCCAAACCACTTACTTAGAAGGATAAACCAGTCTATCATGGAAGTGCTTCCATTTTTTGACTATACATTTAGAACCCACTTTAGCAAGAGTATGAGCTCAACACAAACTCTTGGTAAAGGAGAACATACATAACAGACAATATTATTGGAATCAAAAGGGACAAAGAAATCCTCAAGCCCCCAAGGGACTTAAGTCTTTATCAACCCTAAGATCATAATAAGAGAGACATCACCTATTTAAAGAGAGAAAGAGAGGGGGGTGTGATTATCATGCCCAATGAGAACTTATGTCCCATTGTGAACCACACAAAAAGCGTAACTGGAGAGATGGAGTTGAACTGCCTAGTGAATGTGGCTACTCACTAGTCAACCCATTAGGGAGATCTATTGGAAAGTTGAATTCCTAAGGATACATGACATATTTTGTGTTTTCATCATGGCAACAAAGTCATACTAAGTTTCTGTCTAAGATAACTTAGAAGATAAAATGACTAAGTATGGAAAATAGGACAGACAAAGATATACAGTGATCAGCACATCAGCGCACATGCGAGAGATCAAATCAAAGTATGTGTGTTTAGATATATGTTCTATGTGATGTCTACACACTAATTCTAGACATGCATGGTACGGCATGATAGTACGGAGAAGTTACAGATAGATCAGTACACCAGCAGTCCAGAAGATAGAGCATGAAAGCCGACTAGTGTTTTCATCAGCATGAATTATTTTGTTGTGTAACAGCCAAGCGCCTTTGATTATATGTTTGTAATAATTTCTTTAGTATTTTTGTAAACACACTTAAGCTGACTTGCTCAAAAGCGTTGTGTATTATGTTTTTAGGGCTGACTATAGTCTTGTTTTGAGTCACGTCTATTCGGGTATGAACATATAAGTATGTAATGTAAAGTTATGTTACAAGTGTCAAATAATATGCATGAGAAAGATATAGAATAGTAGTATGATGAAGTCAGTATGAAATAAATCTCTTTAAGAGAGTAAGAGCATCAGCGCATACATAGAACTAATCAGACAACAGTGTCATCATAGCAGTTCATTTTTGATATAGTGTATATCAATTATCAGAAGGTTGTAGCCTTCATCTTATTGGGTAGTGAGCCTAGGCAATGAGCCATATACCTTTAAAAGGGTTTTGTAATAGACTCCTAGCAGGGTCATTGTACTTGGATTGTAAATACTACTCCTAACAGGGAAAAGGAACTTTAACAGGTTCATTATACTAGTACAATATTTGTGGGTACTAATTCCTACCGGGTTTTCCTCTGATCAAGGTTCCCCATAATAATATCATGTGTTATGTGTTCTTGTATTGAGCTACAATAGATGTATGTTTGATTTATGTTTAAGTTGCTAAAATATAATAAATAGACAAACACTGATTCACCCCCTCTCTCAGTGTTTCTAACAATTGGTATCAGAGCTCTGGTCCTTTGAAAGAAAGTTTAACCACTTGAGGAGATCATGGACTCAGCAGAAGAAAAACATTTGAAAAATAATCTTGAAGCAGCTCTTGAAGATCTAGAGAGATCTGAAAAAGAAAATGAAGGACTTAGACTGAAAGTTGATGGCTCACAAATGCTTATCAAGAAATTGAGAAAAGATTTGAAAGATTGTTCTACAAGTGATTTAGGGAAAATGGTCAAAAACATAAATGAAGAGAACATGTCTCTGAAAGATAAAATTGAAAACCTGGATGAACAGATAATAGACAGTCAAATTGCTATTGAAGAAAAGATCAAAGAAAGAAAACAATTAGAAGATGAACTTTTGCAAGCAAACATGAAAGTCTTGGAATTGGAGAACATAAAGAAGAAGATGGAATCTGAATTAACAAAAGCAAAGGATAAGATTGATAAACTCCACACAAGTTATGATTCACTTCAATCCTAGCTCAATGCACAAAAGAAAAAAGGTGACACTACTGGTCTTGGATACAGTGTAGCACAAATTGAAATCAATTCATTAGAAGAGATAAAGAAAGCACATGAAGCATCTTCAAAAGAAAAGAAAGTTCAAAATGTTGCAGAGATTAAAATAGATCCACCTAAAGGAGAAATCAAGAAAGTTAACAAAACTTGTTATGCAGGTAATAAACATGGTCATTTGGAAAGAGATTGTAAAGAGGTAAGACCTTTCAATGGTTATTGTTACTCCTATAATAAGTTTGGTCATAGGGATATACATTGTAGAACAAATCAAAGAAATTAGTCACAACAGAATCAAAGAAGAATGAATCAAAACAATCAGAGAAATTAGCCTCAAATAAATTTGTAGAACATTACATGTCAGATATGTAACTACAATGGACACACAACAAAGCAGTGTAGCATGATGAACAATAACATCAGACTTCCTATCATTTGTCACACATGTGGAAAGGCTGGACACATCTCAAGGTTTTATAGATCTAGGACTCAAAAACAAGAGGATCCTAAGAAATCACTATTTGAAGAAGAAGGAGAAGTCAAGTTTGTTCAAGCAAAAGAAGATTCAAGCAAAATTTGGGTTGAAGAAAAGAAGGACAATGATGTTGACAAAGTAGTTGATGCATCCACAGTGGACGTATCCTCTATTTCTGGTTGAATAGACCTTCTTGGTCTTAGGGGGAGCTATTCTAGCTCGGGACCCCTACGCAGCTTGTATACTCACCTCTGAGTATGCACCTATGGATTCATGCTTATGATTACATGATATAGAAGTATGCATACACGCATTGTCTATAATGCATTCAGAACAAAGTTTGGAATTATCTGTAAAGACTACGTACGGTTGCAAACATTAAATGTAGTAACTTTTATAAAAAGATGTAAGTATTACATTGTCCTCACATTTTCATTTGAGATCACATAATTTGGAGAGCATAGGAGCACTAAGCATCAAAGCACAGAAGCTTAACAGATTTGGTGGTTAAGAAGCACGGTTAAGAAGTTGGAACGGAACCCTAGTAGTTGCATCGTTTCAAATTTTTGTGAAACCCTATTTAATCAATCATCAAGTAAGTATGGTGACTCCAGTTGTATTTGACATTGCAAAGAGGAAGAGATTTGTATTTAAGAGGCATCCATTTAAATCCATACTGGATGATGTGGAAGGAGCTTTCTCCAAAACTCTGTTAGGAGTCATTCACGTAGAAGACATCCACACGTACATTTATTGTAAAAAGGAAATAGTTGGAGATAATAGTATAGCCACTCTCATGGCTTTGATGATGAAACCAGACTATTCGTTCAAGGATGAAAACGCACACCTCACAGATAACCCTATCTTTGAGTATTCAAATGCGCATGAATTCTATGAACCAGAATGGGTTAAAATCTTGTTGAGCAGGATTCATGATGATCTTTTCTAGATTGGTGAAGTCCCCATCCATATTACTGAAGACCTAATCCATGAATTAACTAAACTTCCTAAGACTGGACCAGTTCTACCTACTGGCAAGGATGTCAAGAAACAGGTTGAGCAAGCATGCCTATCCAGAAGTGACAGGCACAGTATAATAGTTGATCCTATCAAGGATGATGACATAAAACTTCTAACTATGATCCTTGGTTACAAGTTCCAGCATGCTGTAACACCCCAAAATTGGCACCTAATAATCCAATCAATTTTGGTGCATTCCTTCAATTTTCTCATCTTTGAAGTCCTATTGTACTAGGAAAATTCTTCTCCTTACTGACTTTAATTCACTGAGTTTCAAATGCTGAAAACCCAAATTTGCATAAATCTGACATTATATTTAATTCCTAAATTCTCAGATTTTATTAGCTAAAAAAAACCTATGATTAGTTGATTTAATCCTAAAGTCTTAAGTGCTTTTAATTAAATCAATTCCACCCCCTTTAGCTAATATACATAAAAGGAATTGAAAGATTATTTAACTATTGGATGAATTATCCTCAAAAAGGAATTCCATAATTCCATGTGAAAGGACACTTATGTGGCAATAATTCACCCCTTTATTTAAATAATTTTTGCATATTTGTCTCAAATGGAAATGAAGAGGCCACCGTTTCTTTTCAAGAAACTCTTCACTCTCTTTCCATGGTTTTCTATAAATTGGACCTCTTTTTCTTCATGAGAGAGGATTATTTTTGAGAGCATCAATATTATAGTCAATTTGCATTTGATTTCTTTTATGCTTTAAGCTTAAAATTTGCATAATTAGGCTAGTTTCAATTGGAATTGAAGATGTATTGCTTCCATTTGTAATTCATTCATATATCTAACATTTCAATTTGATTCTCTCAAAGCTTTCTAGATTAATGGCAATTTCAATTCTAGTTTAAAAGCAATTTCTTTTCTAGATTACAAGCATTTCATTCCTAGAATAAGAGTATTTTCTTTTCCTAGATTAATTGCAATTTGCTTCCATAGTCTAGTTGTAATTCATTCCTAGATTAATCATTTCTCGAATTCATAGAATAGTTGCATTTCTCTTCATAGAATAGTTGCAATCTCATTCATAGAGTAATGACAATTTCATATTTTCTCACATTCTAGAAATCCTCCATGTTAGCAATGGTCAAGTTGTTGGCTCTCATTCTAAGGGTAAAATCGACATCCACAACTAATTAGGAGGCAGCAAGTCATGTCAATTGAATTTTCAGGATAGACAATTCATGTTTATCTTTTTAAATTGAACAATTGAGTAAAGACTATGATGTGTTTGTGCATGATTTAGAAGTCACATTCAAGCACATAACATTTTGGCACCCACCATGGGGCAGAAAAAATAATTTATGGCCTCATTTTCAAATTTCTTGACTGTGTTTTTTGAGCTCTATCATACGTCTGTACTGCACTGGTATGGAGTCTCATGTGAAGTTTTGCATTGATCCGCGTGAATATTTGCTCCCAGTAGCACTTTCTCACGTGAGAAAACAAAAAACTCGCGCGTCGAAGTACTTTCTCGCGCGTGTCAAAGCACTTTCTCGCGTGAACTTTGACAGACATACATCTAAAATCCAAAATTTTTAATTTGCTATTTCTCTGTTCTGACATCTATTTCTGCTCTAGTTTTTCTGTTTCAGGTTTTCTGCTGCAACATAATAGTGGTTTGTAGGTTCGCTTGCAAAAGATCAAAACTTTCTAATGGTTTACTTGCAGGACGATAGTCAAAGGCATAATTAAAACGTCATGTTTGTTTACCATTTTTCATTCACATAGTCTAAATAGGGCTTTGTTAAAATTTTGTAAGGATCCTGATAGAAAAGTAGGGTAATAGGCTCTTCATTAAATGGGAGTGATGCCCATAGATGAAATCAAGACCCAGATGTTGATAGCATGATGGATACTTGGGGAAGCAAAGCAAGATAAGTGAATCTTTAGCACTTCTACTCGTTAGGGGATTATGCTCTTCTCTCTTTGAGAGAATCAGAAACCCAAAGACTTGTGGATTTGGTGGAGTGAAACTATCTCAGTGATGAACATGTTTGATGTGTTTGGGTGAGGTTCAAAGGTAGAGAAGTATGCTCTTCTCTCATTGAGAGAATCAGAAAATCAAACCCTTGAATCTGAACCAAGTTGAGTCATCTTTAGAGGGCCTGCCAGAAGTTGAACCTCTGGGAATGACCCAAGTGAGTACACACCTTTCTCCGGTGATTCCACCTCACTCTAATAAATTCTACTTTTTTGTAGTCTAAAGACTCCAAAGCCATAGTAACTTCTTTCTCATTGATTTCGACTATCATCATGAGAAAGCCTTGTTTGTCATACTGAGCGGTGCCACTCCCAACCTTGCTTTCAAGGGTGTGTGACTTACAAGTGTTGGGGTGGCTATGAGGCCCTAGCTCTATAGCAGAGGCACTGGAGGTTATTATGAATGGAAGCCTATTAAACACTCTCTTAGTTAGATTCCTAGCCGGTTCACCTCCGAAAGGAGACATAATCTGTGCGCAGGGAGAGGGAAGAATCTCTCCCCTAGATTCTCAACATAGGTATGCACCTGGATGTTTGAAGTGGTATATGATGCTGGCCCCTGTTTAAGGGTAACCTTTGAACATATATACTTAGTCCTTGGAAACACCAAAAACACAGGTGCTCTTTTGAGGGTGACACTACTATGTGAGGTGCACGCATACGCATAAGACATCGGGGCACAGATTTTGTCTTCTCAACCAATTTTCTTTGTAGGGATAATTGAGTGTTTGTTCTTGAGTCTTAAACTGTCTATACTATCATTAAACAAAGACTCCCGTGTTTCTACCAAGTTGCTTTGTCCTTGGTGGAATTATTCTTGACTACTATTTGTGTCACTACTGCCTGATTGAAAATTCATGTTTTTAAATGAGTGCTTGTCACCTTGAAACAGAGATTGCTGATTTATATCATCTTAAAACTATCCTAAGCCTAGAAATCTTGTTAGAGAACAGTTCTCACTGTGTCTCAAAATCTGGTTTTTATCTTGAAAACTGAGTTTTTTTATCTGCCTTATCTGTCTCTTGTTCGGGACTTGATTGCTTGTTCCCTCGTTGTCTGCAGACTGAAACTAGTTGTCTTGAGTTGTGAACCAACTGATTCTTACCAACAAGTACATCAAGACAATTTTACAATGTCTTTAAAACCAAATACGAGATTCTTAGGGAAGCTTTATGGAAACAACTTTGAACTTTGGGATCTGAACTCCAACGATTAAAGGAGGAAAAGGATTCTCATGTCTCTCCACTTTCTTCCAACATGGATAAATCTTGGTATGAAAATACCAATTTTGATCCCAAACAATGTGATGACAATCCCAATTTTGATCAAGAACAAATTGATGACAATCCCAATTTTGATCAAGAACAAATTGATGACAATCCCAATTTTGATCCAGACCAGTTTTATGACAATCCCAACTTTGATCAAGAGCATGTAGAGGAAGTCATGACAACATCAGATGAGATATCTTTCTATCCGCGAAAGAAGGATATTACAAGTCAGGGAGTTTCCAAGTATCCTTCAAAGAAAATCTTTACTCCTTTGAGACAGTCTTATGAATCAACATTAGAAGAACTTCTTGAGAATGATCTCATCACATTGCCTAAAATCATGTTACTTGGATCCCCATTCTTTAGTAATTACTGTGCATATCATCAACACAATAAGCATGAAAATTCATCTTGCATGGAGTTGAAACATAAAATCCAAGATCTCATAGATGATGGAATAATCGAAGTGGAAAATCCTAATAAAGATACTTATCTCAAGCAAGACCTAAATCATGAACCTATGTCTAGAAATGCTTCTGATGCAGGAGCATCCTGGGTGTAAGGGCAATCTTGCATCACCCAAAAATATTTCTGTTTTCTTTTCAATAGGGGCTACCTTGTGCAAAGCTGCTATTTATGGAAACTTGCTATTTTTAGTAAGTTGGTCATACGATCTCGGAATGTTCTGATTTTGCATGTGGAGGTTCATCTCAGTCATATCAGCCTGCCAGTGAAGTTTCATGGCTAGATCAGGTCTAGTTTTGAAGATATTGAAAATTTTCGGTATTGAAAACAGGGTACAGAAACTTCGAGCTCAGTTTTGAAGGCTTTAGAGGCCCCGGATGAGGTTGAAACTTGGGCTCGATGATGCTTGCATATTGAGCCGTTGTAGAGCGCTTCGTGGCATTTTCGAAATGGGGTTATAATAGTCAATCGGGTCAACTGGAGATGACTTATGGTCTCCGGAATTTGGGCCACCTGAAATAGCAAAAAATAAATTTTCCTTCAAAATTTTCGGGTTTCAAAAGTTATTTTGAGCCGACTTTGATGTATTAAAATGAAAAATAAAATAATTCTAAGTTTGGTCGGCCCTAAGGGCTA
>MU227035.1:1333703-1343873 GCA_018584345.1 Thuja plicata
GCTTTGCATATTGTAATTCTGAAAGTTTGTAATTCCGCATTTGTGGAGATAATAAGAAGTCCATTTTCTGTTCTTGCAAATTGTTGTTGCTTCTCTGTTTCTGTTGTGTTTGTGGTATTAAGGGGAGAACCCTTCATCAGCTTCGTATATCCCATCTACTTCTTCCACCATTCCTCCAACTCCTAAATCTTCACAACCTACAACACAATCCCTGTCAAGAACTAAGCCTAGTGATGACTATGCCTACCCTCAAGTGTTGGCTCTGAAAGAAACCCAAGCTAATCTACATTCTGTTGCAAATATTTTTTACACCTCAAAGGTCATAAACCCAAAGCTTCCATGTGCTTCAAGGCCTATCATGCCTATTCCAAATGACTGCCCATCAGCATGCCAAGAACCCCATATGCAGATCAAAACTCCTACCTCATCCTCAAAAGTGGCTCCATGTCAAGAGGAGAATCCACAATGTGAGAAAACAAATATCAGTTATGATCAGGATCAAGACACCCTCCATCTTAATCCAATGGTTGACCAATGTCACATATCTCAAGAATCCCATGATAATTTTATAATCCCCTTCCATCACTTCCAAGAACATCCTCCATCTCCCAAGCAAGATCAAGATATCCTTTCTACCATCTATAATGAACCTATTGTAAATTAAGAGAAAGGTACCCTTTATACACCATCTAAAGATCCTTGTCAAGATCAGAGCATCCCTTCATCTCTTTGTCATGCTCTTCCATATCCACATCCAGAAAACATTGTTCCTCCAAATCCCTTACAGAAAAATAAATCCCCTAAAGCTTCAGCTGCTCCCATAAAAATTGCTCTTATCAAAGCTTCTCATGCACCTATTAAAATAAAGGTGAATTCAAAAGAGAAGTTCCTTGGTCATGTAGCTCACTCTAAAGATGTTGATATCCCCTCCACACTTTATATCCCTCCATTCAAATGTAAGCACCAGTCTTCTCCATCCTCTAAATCTAACCTTGGTCCTTATATCCCAAAGCTGAGACCGTCAAACCTTCCATCTATATTGGGTCCTTATGTCCCTCCATCTTCCATGCCTATCAATACTAGCTTTTCATCCACTTACCCCATCTCCTATCAAGATCAACAAAGACATACATCTTTGAAATCTCCCTATCAACCCCTCTGTATGAGCCAGTCATATCGGCCCTATTCATCCACAATTCCTAAGTCTTCTGGAAGCAATTTGGATGTCAAACAAAGAAATCATAAATATAAGACTCCATTTACATATGAAGATCACTATGTCCCATCTAATCGACATGTGACTACAAATAAAAAATAAATATTCAAGAGACCGCAAAGGTCCACTGAGCAAAGAACCCAATCCAAGAAAATATGGGTTCTTAAATCCATTATGAAAAAATTGCGTTCTAAATCATCTGATGCAAATAGAAAATCAAATGCTATATGGATTCCCAAGTCTCTTCTCAAGGACTTGGATACAAAAGGAAAATAAAAAGTTATGTGGATTCCCAAGTCTCTCTTAAAAGGCTTGAACAAAAAGGAATAATCAGAGTTGGCATCCAAGCTTCCAAATTCTTCCACTTCATCTCCTTCTAAACATCTCCCATCTTCTGACTCCATCTTGGGTCCTCATGTACCAAGATCCATATCCACTCATCCATCAATGTCTCAAACTATTCCATCCACTTTTCCTCCATTCGTCCACTACCCTTCGAGGAGTGTGTCAATGTTGATCTTGTCACCTACTATCCTTCCATATTGGGTCCTTACATTCCTTCTTTTTCTCTCATCCAATCTGTGGCATAAAATCTTGGTCTCCACCTTCCTTATCCTCCATTTCATCTTCCTATCAACATATTTTAGCATAATTTCAGTGGCCTTGGCCCCTCATAGCATATCCTTCGAAGGATCACTATCTAAAGAGCAAGAAGCTTAAAGTTCCTACATAAATTCAAAAAATAGAAAAAAATAGAAAAAAAAAATGAAAAAGTGCCTTGGTGAAAACCTGGTAAATAGGTGCCTTGGTAGCAAAAGTAAAGAGAAATCAATTCATCCTATGGTGAAAACCACTTCTTGTGGCACCTTGGATAAGTACCATGATGAAAACCTGGCAAATAGGCGTCATGTGTAATTCCTCCTAATTGCACTCTTCACTTGGGGGAAAGTTCCTTCCATCATATCCCATCATATCTTACATCCAGCTAGCTCGTGAACATCCATTTTCCTTCTATTGAGCTTGAAAAGGTTGAGCCTATCTTTGAACACACGTGTATCTTGTGACATTCATGATCCCTTCCATCAGCCTATTCACTTTTGCATGCTACCCTATCATGATCTTGGTTATCCCAAGCCTATCCTTCCTGTCTTTGAGCATTCATGCCATAATCCAAAACATGCACTTATACCTCCATCACCCCTTATCTTTATTATGCTTTCATAGCTATGTCCTATCCAAAATTGACCCCTTGGTCTTGATCAAAATTGTAAAACTATTTCTCAAAAGTCTCTTGACATGTCCACTCTTTTGGACCACATGCTTTAATGACATCAGGTCATTATCCTATATGCTATTCAGCACTGCTCCATGAGCCTACATTTTCTATATTCTTATTTCCCTAGCTTGGGTAATCTTGAGGAGACTGCCTTTGAGGGTTGCATTCACCCTCTTCATCCATCATTGGCTATCCATCTCATACATCAGCTTTCTAATCCATCTGCAATTTCCTACACCTCGCTAGACATTGGGGGCACACCAATGTGATCTTTCTTGAGATCGAGTAATCTTTAAAAATTCTAAAAATTCTAAAATCTAAAAAATTGCAAAATCTCTATAAAATCTAAAAAATTGTAAAATCTTTAAAATTCTAAAACTCTTCTGCTTTCTTGCTTCAATTTGCTTTCCTGCTTCAATTTGCTTTCCTGCTTCAGTTTTCTTTCCCGCTTCAATTTGCTCATGCTTTTTCTCTTAGTCATCTTCAAGATTTTTGTTGACCTCACATGGATTGAAACTGGTCATACTCAGGGGCATGTTCCTGGTCTAGGGGGCATTGTCTTATCTTTTTTACATTGGTCACCAGTGGATCTCACTGCGTCTGCCTACTGATGCCTCATCGCACTTCGTCTCTTCTTGAGACTCTCTTTTGTATCAGTCACCAATGGATCTCACTGCATCTACCTGCTAATGCTTCGATCTTGTTATTGACCTTTATGCTTGAGAATCTCTTGCGACAGTCACCAGTGGTTCTCACTGAGTCTGCCTACTACCGCTACATTGCTGAGATTTCTCACATCATCTCGCTATCTGTTTGTTTAGCTTCAATCCATTTGTTACTTGGGGGCACAACTTCCTATCTAAATCACACTTTGGTTTACACTTGACTCAGTAATCTTGTCGAAGGACAACTCTCTACTGGCACAAACTGGTGTTTTTCAACACCTTAATCAAACAGTGTTTCTCAACACTCTCTTTGGACACATCTGTGTTTTTCAACACACTTTGGATATCTTGCGATGTAAACATCTCTCGATAGCAATCAAACACATTGCACTCACAAGCACAATGGTGTTTTTCAACACCCTAAACATAGACACATTCGTAAGCCTTGAAACTTGCTAAGATATGATTGACTCTTTCTTAGTATGTTGTCTATTCTTATGAATTTCCTTGATATTTTCTTTGTCTACTGCTTGTTGGTGTGGTTTCGATGATCTGGAAACATCAAATAAATAGGGTGTATATGATAAGAGCTTCTGCATCAAGGTGGAAAAGCCTCACATCCCTCAATCTTGTTTATATGTACGCCAAGGGGAGGTCGGAACTATCTCCTTGACTATTATTGCTTTGTTTGTTTACTTGTGAATTGTTACTATATTAAGCTGGAAACAATGTTTGGGTCACCTTGGCTTTTGTGCCTTGGTGCTTATGTTCATTTCCTACATTTTATCTGATGAAATTCATATTCATATTCTTATGGTCGCAGTGGCACCAGTAAGGATTGTATTGACTCCGATGATCCAAAAGCACATGATGATGATAAATATGATGAGTCCAACAACCAAAGTCCTAGGATTGTATTTAGCTTAGGCTTGCATTTGCATTGTAGGCTTGCGTTCGCATTTTAGGCTTGCATCATGGTATTTTGGTGCTCTCTTCATTATCTTCTCATTCTTCAAAGGTTCTCATCTTTCATCATGGTTCTTCTCGACTGCACGAGTGTCCGGTCATTATTCTCGATCTTCGTGCGCACTCTTTTGGTTAGTACCTATTGTATATTGCAAATATCCTACATGAGATGATTAGTACCATTTCATCCATTGCATTACATTCATTTTCAAGAAGTGCATTTCCATACATTCATTTGCATACATATATCCATAAAACATGTGCATCCATTATAAGCATAAATCAAATCATACATAGCATTTATCCATCTAACATCTATCATAGCATTTTCATACATCAATAAAACATGTGCATAAATATTTACATATTCATCCATTGCATACATTTCTAATCCATACATCTAATCATATAGGGAATCATCTCATAAAACATACACATTTAAAGCAATATATACACATGTACAATGATGCCAAAAGTCAAGCTCATATATATATCGATCGGTCCAAATGTACATGGGTGCTACTCGAGCACAATAGGTCAAAATGGTGGTACAATATACATCACAATCTAACCACCTAGAGGAGGTGGAGGGGGTGGTATGCCCTACTGCTGAGGAGGAGGACCCAGTGGAGGAGGACCCGTTGGAGGTGGTCCTGGTAGAATGATCCGTGCACCAGCATACTCAGTGAAAGGAAAAATCTGATCTGCTGCCTCAGGTACTGCAATAGTATATGCAGCATAATAGTAAGAAGCCTGAGAAACCTCATATCTAGTCTCCAACTATGATGGAGCCAGTGAATCTTGCAACTCTCAGATCTCTTGGTCTCGCTTGGATATCCATGTATCCCTGATGATCACCTGTGTGTGGAGGTCATCATGCTCTCTCTATGTCTGACGGGCTCTCTCCCTGACTCTCCAGAGAGCCTCTTGTAACTGTGCTACCTGTCCACCTACTGGAGGATCAGTTAGAATAGAATCAGCCATCACTGTATCATCCCCCTGCTCTGCAGCCCTGTCCCGGCTGCCACTAGGCCTAGCACTTGCATCTAATCCCATGGATCTCACAGGGATATCTGTCTGAACTATACGGGGCCATACAACTCTCTCCTGCTGCTGTAAAGGTGGCTGCTGTGGCTGCTGATCCTGAAGCTGTTGTCCTAGAGGAGGAACCTATTGTACTTTCTTCTATGGTGGTGGCTGCACCACCTGAGGAATCTGACCAATCAGAGATGTAAATCTAGGAAATGGATGAGCTAACAGGTGATCTCTGTATGCAGGTGTCACACCTGCATTCGTCACTGCTGCCATATAATCCCACCTAGCTGGTGGTACTTGGGAATCTATCATACTATGCCCCCTGTCCAGTAATCTTTTCCACCCCTTCTTCATCTCATTGACAAATCGGGCATACGTGCAATACTCAAGAGACACGTCCTGCGGCCTCCCAAACTGGCCGAATACATGCGTAAACAAGAAACGCTCAATCACTGTAATGGTATGCCCTATCAGAGGATGTGAGTAGAACATGTATGACAGCTCATGAAGAGCATCATCCCAAACCTTAGTGGCTACCCAAGGTTGCCATATGATTGCAGCCATATCATCAATCTGCGCTCTCCACTGCTTAGTCTTACCCAACGTGGGCTGGGTCATCAAACTGGCGTATCTATAAATATACGGCTCTAATGGCTGTCATGTATCATGAAAAATCAGCCTACACACAGGAAGGTGCTCCCAGGCCCAGATCTGCAACAAGATGACTTCTGCCGCAATAGTACGGGCACCCCGATACACGATCTCATGCATCTCATGATACATCTATGCGAGCATGCACTCACCCCATCCAAAAATGACTATAGGCACATCCAACATCTTCTAGAGCATAACACCCCAGCCACACTCCAAACCGTGCTGACCACGACCAGGAACCAGATGACAGCTCAGAAATAGTGCTACAATGACTTCCAAAGGATAATCTCTGCCATATGTATGTATCAGCTCCTCCCATGAGATGGCCCGGCCCATCACCAAATCATCCTGAAAGATGGCTCTCAAATTCTGTGTACCATGTCTTGGCTACGTGCAATACTCTACACAAGCTCCATGGAACGACACTCTCAAAATCTGGTATACATCCTCTAGAGTCACCATCATCTCCCCCTGCGGCAAATGAAAAGTATTCATCTCCGAATGGAAATGCTCAACCAGGGCTCCAAGTAGTCCATGATTTACCCAAATATCAGGTACATCACGCAGATATGTCAATCCTAGCCCATCAATGTGGGCCTCGTCGGCATCTAATAATCTCTGCAACAGCTCACCCATGATAGGATGATGGGATCTGAAACCTATATCTGGGAGATCGACCTGCAAAGCAAGTGACACAATTAATCAGTACCTCAACAATGATGATTTTTCAAATCAAAAGACAACAAATGCAGCTATGGAACTATTCTACACACAGTTTAACTGGTTAACTCTGCGACACAAGAAAAATGACAATTTTTGCTTTTTGCCAGTTTCCCATGCAAGAAAACTCTTTTCTCACGCAAGGAAACTCTGGTCCTGTGTAATCTTTCTGGCTCACGCAAGGTGGGATGTGTTCTCACACGAGATTCTAGGAATCTTGCGCGGTGTACATGTGCTCTTCACGCAAGCGCTGGGAGGGGCCCACGCGCAGAATCCCCAACCCACGCGAGGATTTAGATTCCTCGCACGAAAGGAGATTAGGCCCGGCATGAGGAAACTATTTCCTCGCATGAGATTTGACAGAACAAGATTTAAACAGACCTAAAACACACTAACGCTAAAAATTGATGAATTTTTTTCAGAAATACAGGATCCAGTTATGAGTACTCACAGGTGCGTCATACTCCGCTGGTCAGTTGTGCCATCGGGAGCGCTCAAATCGATGTGTGTGCACGGGAATGCTATCAATGTCAGCTGGAGCCCTCACCATCGCTAAATTCAAAGGTGAATAATGATTTGAAAATGACCCCTCTGGGCCTTATATAGTCTTTGATCTAATTTTTCAAAGTGCTCTGTTTTCTGCGAAAGTTGCACCCTTGGCTAAATGGACCGTTCTGAATCTATTTTCGTGATCAAAATTGAAATTTGACACTCCTAAGAAGCTCAAAATCACATTTTAAAATTTTGGGACCGACGTGATCGAACGCTTGTGCAGTCAATTTTTTGATGTTGCTTTCTTGTTAGGATTATCTCTTGTCATCATTTTCTCGGCTTCTGCAATCTTTTCATCAAAGTCAACTCTAGTCAATTCTGGTCAACTATGGTCAAACCTAATCAACAAGACCTCTCGATCGCTCTAAATCAATTCTACTCTCTCTTGATCTATCTTTTTCTGTGATTTCTCACTCTCATCTCTATGATGTGTCATCTTTCGATTCCACTCCCGAGGGGGCAAGATGATTGCATCATTGATCTTTTCACATCATTCTCGAATCAGTCTAATCTGAATCAAAAATCCCCATCTCTAGGGGCATCTTGATGTCTCACATCTTGTCATCTTATCCTTCTAGTTATCTGAGCAATCTAACTCAGATCCTCAAGGATCAAGCTTTGTTTTGGAGAAGATTCTTGAAATCTCATTAGGTATTGGGGCAATCTAACCCTAATTCCTGAAAGTTACGCTTCATTCTAAAGATGACTCTCAAAACTCTTTAGACCATTATCTAGGCAATCTAACCAGGATCTTAGAGGACTTACCTTCGTATTGGGGCAATCTGACCCTGATTCTGGAGATAGTCCTAGATCTTCATCAGCTATTAGTGGACATTGGGGCAACTTAATCCTGATTCTGATCTTCACTTCAGACTGTTCTTTGAATCAATGCACTGCTTGCACATCAATTCAAAGAGGGGCAAAATGTAACACCCCAAAATTGGCACCTAATAATCCAATCAATTTTGGTGCATTTCTTCAATTTTCTCATCTTCGAAGTCCTATTGTACTAGGCAAATTCTTCTCCTTATTGACTTTAATTGACTGAGTTTCAAATGCAGAAAACCCAAATTTGTATAAATCTGAGATTATATTTAATTCCTAAATTCTCATAGTGTATTAGCAAAAAAAAACCTATGATTAGTTGATTTAATCCTAAAGTCTTAAGTGCTTTTAATTAAATCAATTCCACCCCCTTTAGCTAATATACATAAAAGGAATTGAAAGGTTATTTAATTATTGGATGAATTATCCTCAAAAAGGAATTCCATAATTCCATGTGAAAGGACACTTATGTGGCAATAATTCACCCCTTTATTTAAATAATCTTTGCCTATTTGTCTCAAATGGAAATGAAGAGGCCACCATTTCTTTTCAAGAAACTCTTCACTCTCTTTCCATGGTTTTCTATAAATTGGACCTCTTTTTCTTCATTAGAGAGGATGATTTTTGAGAGCATCAATATTATAGTCAATTTGCATTTGGTTTCTTTTATGCTTTAAGCTAAAAATTTGCATAATTAGGCTAGTTTCAATTGGAATTGAAGATGTATTGCTTCCATTTGTAATTCATTCATATATCTAACATTTCAATTTGATTCTCTCAAAGCTTTCTAGATTAATGGCAAGTTCAATTCTAGTTTAAAAGCATTTTCTTTTCTAGATTACAAGCATTTCATTCCTAGAATAAGAGTATTTGCTTTTCCTAGATTAATTGTAATTTGCTTCCATAGTCTAGTTGTAATTCATTCCTAGATTAATCATTTCTCGAATTCATAGAATAGTTGCATTTCTCTTCATAGAATAGTTGCAATCTCATTCATAGAGTAATGACAATTTCATATTTTCTCACATTCTATAAATTCTCCATGTTAGCAATGGTCAGGTTGTTGGCTCTCATTCTGAGGGTAAAATTGACATCCACAACTAATTAGGAGGCAGCAAGTCATGTCAATTGAATTTGCAGGATAGACAATTCATGTTTATCTTTGTAAATTGAACAATTGAGTAAAGACTATGTTGTGTTTGTGCATGATTTAAAGGTCACATTCAAGCACATAACACATGCAAGCAGATTAAACAGTGTGTCAGCAACCACAATTCTAGCAGCTATAAGGATGGTGAAGGATAACACTCAGTTCAATCTATGTGAGATATTGCGTGGTTAATTGATGGACAACATTCGATTTATCAAGCATGACAAGAAAAAAACATTTAGGTTTGGGTCTCTGATCATCTACTTGTCCTTCCACATTATTGGTAAGGTTACTAATCTTTACCTAGATAGAAGCAAACCTACAATGTCTCAAATTTCACTAAAAGCCACATTAGAGAGTAGTGCAAAGGATGCTATGGATATGGACATAAAATCTTTCAGGATCAAGATGCAGAAGAGGTTCAGGATACCTGAGAAGATTGTTGAAAAGTATAAGGAAACCATATGCTTCATGGTAGAGACTGATTGCACTTGCATGGAGGCAGTTGAGCCTAGAACTAAATGGATTCATCCATTTGGGTATGAAGTGGAGGAACATGTATTGGAAGGATATGCACAGGTCCTTTTGTCTACGCCCAAAGATCCCAATGAGCCCAGATGGGGCACTTACAGAGAGAAGACTAATACAGTTGATTTTGTACTATATAGTGCTTATAACAAAAGAAAAGCATCTAAGATTACATCTAGCATTCTTAAAGTTCATGGAGTCACTCAAGAAGATCTTGACAAAGCTAGAGAAGCCAAGATAGCCAAAGAACTTGAGAAGACTGATGACATCCAGAAGAAGAAGAAAGTAGAGAGAACCTCTACGCCCTCTACGACCTCTGACCTAGACTCATCTCCACCTTCTATACCAAGCAATAAGTCTAGAGGAAGGAAGGAAGCGCCCACAAATCACCCATCCTCAAGAAACACATGGAGCACAGCAAGGAACACTCAAGCTCCTCCTGAGGTAGGATTCAAACCTAGTCTAAATGTCTTGAAGAATAGGATTGTTAATGAAGGGAGACTAGACACACTTGCTAAGGTCTATGACAAGTATCAAGAGATTGATAAAACTGAGATACATTCTATGATCATCTCTCATATGA
>MU227035.1:1356086-1366766 GCA_018584345.1 Thuja plicata
TCACTTTTATCTCTTTTCCAAACATTCCCAAAAATTAGGGAATATTTTTTCCACCTTTAAAATAGCTTGAAGCACACAAAAAATTCAAAGTTCAAATCTAAAAAATGTAAAGATATATTTTTTATACCAATTTTACAATTTGCCCATTCAATCTAAATTTTGGTATGACAACATTACAAAATGCAATTCCATCTTAATTTACTCAAATCTACTAATTTACCTATTGAAATTAATTTTTCTCAACTAAGGGAGTATATCAAACCTTGATTCAAATGATTTGCAAACATTCCTTGATTGACCTCCCAAGGAGGTTGAAGACCAATCTAGAGGCCTGACTACTCTGGTAGGATCCATTGTAATCACACACATTCTCTATTCCCTAATGCAAGAATTTTAAGCCTCTAATGCACAAGGGTTTCATATTCTTCTTATTTATATTGTTATTTCAATATTTTCCTTAAAATCACTAGTTTAGAGTGATTTCTAGTTTCCTACGCACTTCTAGCATATGTGGTATTTTCTTGTTAGTGTTCTGCATGTAGACTCATACAAATTTTTGCCATATATGCATTAACTATGGACGATAATGCATCTTTAAGATTACAATGTGCCTTTTGAAAAACAACACGCCATGATGACATCCTGGCTAGTGAGCTACTTCAATTTATTGTTAGATTAGTAATTCTCTTAAACTAAAAGAGAGGTAAAAATTTATCAAACACAAAAAAGAGTTACAATGCAAGAAGGGCAAACTGACCCAGTAGAAAAAAAAAAAAAAAATTAGTACACAACCCTGTCCTTATCCTCTAATTAACCCCACATGTGAGACAGGTTCCTAATTCTCTTCTATTCATTCTCTTTTTCTATTTTTGATATCTTTTTTTTTTTTTAATCTAGTTAGTTGCTTACACTTTTCTTTCACAGCGTTGTCTTTTTGTTTTAACATAGTTGGATGGGAAGAAAAACCTAGATAACACTAACTAGATAATTATTCTTTTTCAGTAAAACAAAAAACTAGAAAACAAAAACAAAATTGTATTTTTGTCTTTCCTAGAGCAAATAGGATTAGTTGAGAACCTTAACCCACTTAGGTTCCTTCGAATCCTTGTCCATGTATTTACAAGAAACATAACCATACTTGATACTCTCACAAATTTCTAATGATGAATTTGATTCAATAGCTGGAAAGCCAATCAATGGTCTCGCTGACTGCATTTCAGCTTAAGGAAGTTGTTCCACAAGGATTAACCAGTTGAAACTTGAATTGCAGATGTTAAATGCATCTGTAGTTGGTATTCTACAAAGAAGACACTCTGTAATCTCTTCAAAAAAAAAAATTGCATCAATGTTTAGTGCATTCATCCATATTTTTGGTGACCAAATAAAAATACTTGCACAATTATGTTAGAATATTTATGTATAGGGTTCCATTTGGCTAGCTTCCTCTTTTCTTTATGTCCTATTAAATGCACATATATATTAAGTAAGCATGGTTCATAAGCTTTTCTATTTGAAACAGATAAGCTCACCACATTTTTGTTGCTCCCAGCATGACTAATATCTCCCAGAAAGAAATTGCAAAATTTCAAACTGTTAGGAATAACAGTCCACAAGACAACTAAGACGGGGGGTGAATCAGTTGTAATCTAGATTATTAAACTTTATACTTTATAAACCAAATCTTCAAGTGTAAATAATAACACAGTAAATGCCAACACCATAACACAATATTTGTTGTCGAGGAAACCCTATTAAACGTAAAACCTCAGTGGGAATTAACACCCACAAATAATGTACTGAGAGTATAGTATCCTTGTTAAAAGATATTAGCCTTGTTAGGAGCTTATTACAACATTATAGTACACAATCCCTGTTAGGAGATAGACCCTATTAGGATTCAAAGAAAATAGTAGGCTCACTGCCAAGGCGCACTGCCCAAAGAAGGTTAAAGCCACCCTCAAGGATTTACAATCTGAATCAAGTGTATAAAGAAAATACACATTCCAGCAAACTGTCTACTAGAAACTATCTTTGCTTGGTTAGTTCCAATGAAGTATCAACTCTTCTTGTATCCAGCAATCAACAAGCTTTGTAGCTTCCACACTTCTCTTTCTTTATCTTTCTCTCTCACACTTCTCCACAAGAAATTATCATTCATATATACCCTCTTATAATAATTCATTAGGTCAGCCAGTTAATATTTCCTAATACATAATTAACTAGGTCGGCCAATTAAGGCTTTCCATCATACAAATAATTACATAGCCCCTTGCTAAGATACACATAATATCTATAACAAGTATACAACATTTATAATCCATTACATATACTTCCAGATCTGTAATTTACGCTCACAATTAATTTCACACGCTACATGTCTAAAGTCGGCCAGGAAATAGGTCTTCTCCATAATGCATGCCACAGCTGACATCATCAGTATCTAATCAAAAATCAAACTCAACTCATTACTCTACCATATGTTGGTTGTCCATTTGTAAGCTTGCAAGTTCTGAAATATCTTCACCAAAAAGATATACCCAAAACACAGAGACCTGCTCTGTCCAGAATCATAGTTGCAGTCCAGAAAACCAGTCTTCACCAAATCAACTTGTTGGTAAATATATTGTTCTTTTCAATTTAACTCTCAAATGCCCAAATCTGTGAGAAATAATTTGATACCAATAGTTGGATAATCTATCACTAGATTGATAGATTTCCTCTGAATTGAAAGGTACAACTCCCTTATTAATAATATTCAATGAATTTGGTTTATTTCTAAACTAACTGGGTTTGTTCTTAACCTGAGAATGGAAGAGGAAAACCAAGCCAGCCCCAGACTGAACTAACTTGGGCAGAGAATTCAACCCTAAACCTAGCCAACTCCAAGAACCCACACTTCATATGACTTCCCAACATTGGAAATGCATAAATGAATGCTGACAACGCAGATTAAGAAATGAAATGAAAAGAAGATTAAACATCCTAATCTTTGCAACAGGAATAGATGAAAATACTCTGATCTACAACCCATTCGCCTGACTCAAGATGCAAGAAAGTGCTCAAAACTGAATACAACAATGCTTCTATTGATCATAATCAAAAAAGTAATAACCAAATGCTTTGATTTAGAATAAAACCTCTCTTTGTATTGAACACAACAAATAAGGATACTCAGACTTTATTTGCTCACAATCTCTTTGCCAAATCCATTACAAAAATCAGAATATAGATCCCCTAAATGCATGAATGAAATGATGTCTTCTCCCACTCCAGCACTCTATCTCTTGCAAAAAATAAGAATAACCCATTCTAGGAAAAGATTTTTACAATAAATAATGTCCCATTGTAACTCTTCAATTTCCCCAGTAGTTGTTCAATCCTATAACCGCTGACCTTTCAGTCTCATAATTATTTCTTTCTTCCTTTTTAATATTTCAAAAGCTATACCTTTATTACCTTTGAACTAAATCAAAAGGCAATCCATTAAGATAGAAAAATCTTCTTTAATCTAAAAGCATCATGAGCTAGAACTCCTTACTATCATTGAAGAGAATATCCAATTCCAAGCGTAATGTGCATTTGGGATCTACGTGGATCAACTCCTACCCGAGCCTTAGTTCAGTACTCCTTTCCTTGCATGACTGACTCCTTTTGATATGAATATCTTTGTATATGTGGACTCTCACAATTGCTCAAATACCATCATTCATCATCATTGAGATTTCATAACTGCCATCCATACCAAAAGAATAACTCTCCATCTATGTGGCATACGTTGATGGAATGTGGCAAAGACTTTAACAAATGTCACACTCTATTTATCTAGGAATTAGCATCAAAGCTAAATATAACTTTGAATATCCTAGCTAATTAGATGACCATGCTTATAGTCAGTTCTTATTTCTATAAGTACTCGATGAATCCCTTAGCATTAGCTCATCACCATTTTCTTCTTCAAACTGGTCGATTGTTCTTTCCCGAAAAGTGAATCTTTCCTCTTCATGTCTTTTTCTTGTGAAGCTATTTGTTTCTGTGTTTCTGAGAAAGACTGCATGACATCCCCATTGTCATCCATGGTTCTTTAATTATTTTGAGCATTCAATAAAGACTTTGTGTACATCAATTTTGATGTATTGACTTTGTGGGCACATAAAAAGACAGCTATAGACCATAGGTTTGTTCAGGTTCACCAGTGAGTGCCTTATAATTGATGAGTTCTTCAATTTTCTCATGCATCCTACAGAAGTGACTCTTCATACTTCTCATCAATATTTGTATCATCTATGTTGTATCTTCCATCTTGGATCATCATCTAAGGCTTGGTGATCATATTTTCTGCTCCTTATGAACATATAACTAACTCCACAGATTTGGCTCTCTGTACTGGTTCTCACCTTGACTATGAAAATCTCCAATTAAAGACTTTGAGCATCTCTATTCATATATCAACACTTTGTTAATTCAACTGCAAATGCCCTTTGGTGATTAGATCTATCACTGATTTGACTTCTCTTCCTTCGGCAATGTCATGATTTAAAGTGTCATGTGCTTGGGGCAAAAAGAAGTGAAGCCATATCTGGTGGAGGATTTGCTTCTAATACATTTAGCGGAGAATCTCAAACTGATTGTTACCAGCGGAAAATCCCAAACTGACTGCTAAATGCACGTCGGGTTCTTCATTTTCCGCAACTTGGATTCTTCTCAATTTACACTTTTTCATGTTTTAGATCAATCTATTTCGTTGGTCTCTTCATTTTTAGGTTGAATTCAATAATTTTCAATTGCAATCGAACTAGTTTGTGCCTTTGCGGGATTTTTTTCATAGCGGGAAACTCCAAAAGTGCTTCTCTCCATGGAAAGTTAGTTTTTGGCATTCCCTTTAACAATACGGTTTGACTGTGCATGCTAGATATGTCTCTTGCATTTTAGGCTCGGTCTTCTATACATGTTGTCTTCATACTAGTAACCCGATCCTTTATCACATTGAAAGTGACGCTTCCCACACCAGACCGTCATGGAAAAAGTCTCCTCTTATCAGTACTCAAAATGCGGAGGACTCGAACACCTGTATCTTTGATGTGGTGATCACTAGACAGTTAAAGGCATACCTTCATATCATATGCATGAGTAAAACCTAACTTTTTCAATAGTAATTCCATAATTAGTGATTGATAGGCACTTTCCCTTTATTGAACTCGAGACTCCTCTATGCCAATTCAGCTTCATGTTCCTGTTTTGTTGCATACTCTTCATGATCAACATCCACAGCAACAAAAGTCTCATACTGCAAACAGTTCCTACAATATAATGAATGGTGTAACTACCACCACTCAACTGGCATCTCCATAGTTCGATCTCGAGTCAAGGATCTATCTCAGGCGATGTTATTATTCTACATCATAAACACTTGGCTCTTAGTCATCACGTGCTTCATTTTGTTCATGGCAGCATCGATATTTTCCAATTCGGTGTCTCTTTTGTTCAACCAAAATAGGGGGCTCGGCTAATGCATTAAAATTCTTCTATAGTCATTGATTCGGAGAATCACAAATTAACTTCTCCATTTTCCATATGCTGATATATCTCATTCCATTGAATTTGATTAAACATTTGAATATTTCTATTGAGTTTTAAGATATTGGCCTCTCTCTGTTTCGAGCCGATCACACTACTTCACAACACTTTATAATTTATGTTCATCCATAGACCAGAATCTGACACCCTTCGGCCTCAAATTTTATTGAATACATCCGTCTATGCACAGTCTTCTATCACTAGGGCCAAAACTCTACAACAAATGAAGGGAAAAAAGCTCAGGCATTACATTTTTATCATAGTTTCTGCTATTCTTTGGTCTTTCTTTGTGTTCTTCAAGCTCGACTCTCTCATGGATTTCTTCATGTCGATGGGAAACAAGCATGATCGATTGTTTATGTAACAATTGCTCATTGGGACTAATTTATTTATCAAGCTTGATAGTGGGTCTTTCAATTTATTCTTTACCATTTTCCATATCTTTCATCATTTGCTTCCCTGGTAGAAAATATCAAAATGGCTTCTCCTCTTCTTCGCAGAAAATCCCAAATGAGCTTCTCTGCGGAAAATCCCAAATGAAGGGTGAAAAACACATTGGTTTTTTAGTTTTTCGCTTCTTTTTCATGGCGGCAATTTTATGTCAACTGGTTCATAAATTGCTTTGATGGATCGATCTTGATACTAGGCACCTATATATCTTCATTGTGAATCAAAATTTCACTCTTTCTATCCTCAAGCGGAAAACTCACATTTGACTACTCCGGCGAATTTTGACACTCTGGCTTTTATCTTCATTGAATTGAATCCATCATCCATGATTGTAAGGGTGAATAAATATGTTGGATTCATCTGTAATTTATTTGACATAGAGGTGAAATGTGAATTGACTTGAGCATTCCTTAATTGACGTTGCCACATACTCAAAGAAATGAAATCAACCAGATTTGTATTAAATCTTTTCTCAGTAAATATTTCTTCGAAACTTCTTGGAAATTTATACACAGTTGATTATTTGTTCCCTAGTTCTCAAATGGGTTTTATGATCTCCTAGTACCTGCACGTCCAGTGATTCATCTTAATCATTTAAGTCAGATTTATCATAGATAAGCAAACTTTGACTGTTTCTCAATGACATCAAAATGTATACTTCAAATATTTTCATGATTTCCATTTGATTCTAAAGTATTGCACAAACTTCAATCCACTAATCACCTATTGAGAGTTCACCGTAATAGAGTGTCTTTCTTTTATCTTCTTGCACCTTACAATTGCAAAAGGCCCGAGCTTTGAATCTTTAATATGTATTTGGAAACCTCAAAAATTGGAGAACACAAATATTTTGAAATCTTCTGCCAAAACTAGTGACTGTCACAGAGATAAATCTCATTATCTGCACAATCTACACCATCGAATCTTTGAATCTTCATGAGGTTTGAACCTTCATAAAACATATTAGGGGAAAATGGATAACAATTGAGGAAAACTCCTTATGGGGGGCATTTTTGAAATTTTCAAAATGGTGGACTTAAAGTACGCCTACACAACTGTAACATCCACAGTATGTAACATAGAGCCAAGCAACCTTAGGAATAAGGTCAGTACACATCCTTTTGCATAAATCCAACTTTAATCATTCTGAATCATTCATACAATGTCCGTACACTTCTTCCAGTTAAGTAGCCAGTCTGTCTTCTCCATAGAAATATATGTTGACATCAATGACAAAACATGAATATCAATAGCATGATCAGTAACCAAAACAGATATCATCCAACAATCTCCCCCTTTGGCATTGATGGTAACATATGGGAAAATCCATATGTATCAACCCAAAAGTACTCTCTCTCAATAATATCTTCTCAATATCCTCAACACAAATCTCCCCAAAATAGTAGGGATTTTCACATAGATTTCTTCCCCCTTTGGAAGAAATGGCAAAGGGTGCCATAATTCACCTATAGTCTTCTGTAAGATGTAGCTTTTTCAAATCTTCATATCCAATCAGCTAGGTGCAAGATCACCCAAATGTACTCCATAGTATTCTTCCGTGATCACTCCCCCTAAGGAGTAGATCCATACATCAAGTCCAGAGAATGATATAGCTCTGAAATCCACTGGACTGATGCACATCTGCATCATTTTGTTTTCACCAGGAGGGGCCATCACCCCAAGAATGCCTCTGAGATATTCAAAAGCATCTTTTGGCAAAGGTTTAGTAAATATATCTGTTATCTATTCCTTGGTGCTAATATACTCTAGTTTAATCTCTCTATCTGCTACCTTCTCCCTCAAGAAATGAAAATTTATGGAAATATGTTTAGTCTTTGAATGCATTACATGATTCTTTGACATATTCACTGTGCTAGTGTTATCACAATGGATAATCACTAGTTCTTTGAAAATTATTCTAATGTCTTGTTGGTTGTATTCCTGGTTTTGTTGGTTTGCCCTAAAATTTTGTTTTCCTCCTGCCAATTTTTATCTAAAATCAGAAAGTCTATCCTAATTTGAATTATCTCTGTGAAAATCTAAATGAATAGTAAAAAAACCCAAAACCCTGAGCTGTCTTCTAGGTGAAAATGCAAAAAAACCCTAAAATGTCAATCGAGTTTCTATTTTTGCATTACCTTTTTGAAAGACTTAAGTTATAAAAAGTCATGTGCTTTTTTAAATGGTCGTCTAGTCACTTAATCCTAAAAGCATATTTTGTTTCGTCATGAGACTTGGTGATTAACTGTAGTTGGGATGTCTCAAAAGGGAAAAAAATATTCTTTGTAAGTCATGAGACTTAGCGAGGTCTTTCATGTCATGAAGTCTCCCAATGAAGAAAACATGTTCTGGTGACATGGAGACAAGTGGTTAAGTCGCGGTGTCACGTAGTGTATCCTGCAGTTAGTAAATTATCATGAGACTTAGTGATTGCTTCAGTCGCGAGGTCTCCGGATCAAAACATAGTTAGTGATAAGTTTAAAAGCTTCATTCGCCATGTCTCCAGTTAAAAAGTCAGTTAAGTAAAAGGTTTAGAGACTTGGTGACAAATCGCAAATTGATTGAATTATATGGTGGTCAGGTAGTCACTGGTCAAACATGGTAAGACAGCATCTTTTCAGTGATTTGGAGACAAACAATAAAGATGAGACAGGTGTCCATAGTGAATAGAACAAAGTGTATCAGTCACGTGGTCTCCAAATGATTTAGGGTTTCCAAAATATATTCAGCGACTTAGCGGAGCCGTCAGATGCATAATAAGATAAAATCAACGGTAGTCGATGAGTCTCTATCAAATTTTGCACAGAGTAAAATGTTCTCACGACAATGAGATTGGCTTTAGTCACAAAGTCTCTGAATTAAAATTAAAATGATGAGATAAAGTTTCATGGGTTATGTCACGAAGTCTCCAAAGGAAATATTAAAGAGTAATTTTATTTAGCGATTGGGTGACTAAGGGTAGTCGCGGGGTCTCGTAAAGTGAAAAGAACATTCAGAGACTTAGTGATAAGAGCTTAAAAGATTAAAATTAACCCTGGTCGTGGGGTCTCTAAATAAACTCTGAGTTTGGCAATACTACTAGTGACTTGGATTCATTTGGTCGCGTGATTGCCAGAAGTTAATCATGGTTAAGCTAAGGTGAAGAAAATCATATAGTCACTAGATCTCCAGAAGAATTGAGTTAAGAGATTTGATCAGCAACAAAGAGATAATGCATAGTCGCTTGGTCACCAAATATGAAAAGTGATAATAAGCGGTAGTTGCTGACATGACAATTTAGAGATTCATCATCCAATAAAAATACAGGAGATTAATTACTGTGTGAAAAATGTAGCTGAGATGTCTGGTAAAGAACCAATCATATCAACACATGTCATTTTGTTCAAATTTTATAAGGGTTTTTCTAAAAATGCACTCATATGAATTTGATTTCCTATCACATTCATGAGCTACGGCTAGGAATTCAATTAATACCAAAGCATGTAAACTTGAAGGCAAAATTGATTGATTCTTCAATGATGAGCTAAGTACTTTGAAAAGTTACCATAAAGGGATGATCTCAGGTTTATTTTCATTCATCATACATCCAGAATTTTAGAGTGGAGAATTTGCTAGGTTTTCTGTGTTCAGGAAGCAAGAATTGATCAATTTCAGGGTGATTCTCCAGTTTTCAAAGTTCTTGAATTGTTTTCAGTGCACAGAGAAGAGTAAGGAGTCTTGAGAGAAGATTTGTTTCAATATCGGTGAAAGAGAAGTGAAAATAGAACAAAATGAGTAAAGCAGTTAGTGTGGCTAATACTAGTGGCAAGAGTGATGAAGTAGATGAAGATGCCAAGGGGAAAAGGAATTTCTCTGATGAATTTTTGAAGCTGTTACCTGGGTCTACACAGAACAAGAGGGAAAATGCCAACATATTGGCAGATGAATATTGTGAAATCAGAGATGCCCATACACCAGGTTCTACAGGTTTTTCTCTCTATAACTATTTTTATAATAATGCTGATAAGGCCATCCCAGTATCAAACCCTTGGACTAGTGGTTTGGCTAGGTTAATTTTTCCTGATGTCTTTATAGATGTAGACTTGTTTCTAGGTCTAGCAAACCATTATGACTCCTTATCTAGGACAATTAAAAAGAATGATGGTACTGCACTGTTAATTCTGAATAGGAATTAGTTTATGCAAGATTTTGGTTTATATAGTACCATGTCCACTAGGATTGATATTACAAAGCAAGAGGAGAGATATAGGTTACAGCCTAGGGTTGCTAGGAACCAATTGCAAAAACATATCCTTAAGGAGGTTAGAAACCACATTGCCCCTTAACCAGGAACTACACCCTATAGTTTCAAAGATCTACATTTTTATATCAAATACATTGCATATTCTTTGTGTATAGTGTTGGGTAAGGATGGAGGAGCTGAGAAGATAAATTCTGGGATTTTGATGATGGTATTAGGTTTACAAGATGTGCATTCTAGTACTAGTTATGATTACATATCGTACATAATTGATAGAATGCATGAGGGTTTTGTAGCTGTACAGAAGAAGGATAAAGATCCTAAGTTTTTACATTATTCTATCCTGATGCATTTATTATTGCATTTCAATTATGGTATCATGAATGTAAACAATTTGAACCCCCAGAGGATCTTTC
>MU227035.1:1378425-1389702 GCA_018584345.1 Thuja plicata
CTTGTGGATTCAAGGATTCGAATCCTCCACAAAGACTTTTACAAGCAAGGTGAATTTATGCATTTACTTTGTCTATTTCTACAATTTCAATTACATATATTTAAGGTTAATTCCAAAACTAGGGTTTAACCAAGGCAAACCCCTCCCCCCAACAAACAAACCTCTTTTTCTTGTAGGTACAGATTTGGACTCAAATCTGGATACCCTTTTTGACAAACTTTCAGGATCCGCGAATAGATTTTATGTCAGACCTGTGCAGGTTAGGGTCGACATTATTGGGTCAGGGTTGACATTTGTGGGTCAAGGTCAACCTTTTTCATAAGACGACATCAGAACAGAAAAATATTTCTGGGTTTTGTTCGTCTCTGCTTTCCGGTTTGGGATCAACTATCAGTTTTTCCAGAAATAGTCTACAGACCTTAGAAAATAGCATTCTTTGATCTACAATATTTCAAGGTTAGTGTATTTCTCCTATCCATTTCAATTCAAATCCTTAATCATTCTAAATCTATCACACATTCCTTTCCATAAAATGGGGAATTTAAGACTTTCCTCTTTGCTCTCATTTCCAAATGATTGATTCATTTGTGCATTGATCCTTTTTGGGTTGATCAATTTGGATCTTTCCTTTGTGCATCTTTGGATAGAAGAGGAATATATTATCTTTTCCCCACTTATTTCAAATGTTACATGTTCTTATGTTACATTTTGGTGACCTCTATTTTATATGTTAAATCGACATATACATAGGGGGAGTCATTCAAATGACTAAGGAAGGAGTATACATAGGTGTACATACTAATACACTCAGTATGGTGCACATATCATATTTTTGATACTAATGTCAAAGGGGGAGATTGATTACATTATTTTTCCATTAGTACACTTAGTGAGAAACATTGACAGAGATCATCGGCAGACTACAGAGTTCACTGGCAGACTTCAAGCATTACAGGTGAACAGCGAGCATACCTGACAGAACACAGAGGTCATGAAAAATACTAAGTATAGAATTGACAAGCATCACCGGCGACTACAAGCATCACCGATGACATAGTTTTTAGAACAAACCCGACAGGAATAGAAAAGGCATACTCGATGACAAGTTCAAGAAAGGAACACCGACGTTCAAGAAAACTGACCGTCAGAATCGACAGTCAGTTGGAGAACCCACAAATTGTGGATCTAATTTTTACATGATGGATAAAGCAATGTAATTCTATTTATAGAGTTTTTATTTGTTTTAAATCATAACTTGAGGGTCAATCAAGCTTTATGTAAATGTTTCAATGCATCCTAACGGATCTAAATAATATCTAACTAAAGATCAAGGTCAAGTTGTAAACCTTGGATCTAGAGTTAACTTGTGATGCATGAATCCAGAATTGAGCCTAATTTAGTATAAATAGATGTTCAAACTCAATTGTGAGTTATGAATTCATTATTGTTGATAGCCACGCAGAGCATCTAAGGAGTAGAAGGCAAAATTCATGCAAAGTTTAGAAACATATCACATCAGTTGTCAAGAACACACAGATGCTATCGACGAGCAGATAAAGGTATTATTCAATCATGGAAGGATGATTACTTATATATATGAAGCTTAATTAGATCTGTTATCAACAGTTGAAGATTACATACATCATCAGATCAAAGACTTATGTAGTTGCATTCTAACAAGTGCATCACATCTAAAATCCTTTTGTAGAAGGTGGACTTAACAATTCTTTACAAATCTCTTAACATGCACACTTAATATTGTTGCTAAAGCTTTAAATGAAGTAGATCTTAATAGGTCTCCACTATAATACTCCTAACAGGGTAGGTCATTAGAAGTGACCAATTGTAAGCCTTAACCGGCCCCTTCTTATCTGTAGATAGTGAAGTCTTGTGGGTAACAATCCCCACCGCATTTTTTACTTCCTTACAGGTTTTTTCTGCAATAGCATATATTGTGTCATGTGTTATCTATTTTCATGAATGTTTTTGTTATGGTTACATACTAAAGAATTTATGATATGATTGCATATACATAAAGAAAGATGAACAGTTAGATAAGATAATTTACAAACTGATGATTAAGGGTTAATGGGCTAACCAAGGAAAATTTTTAGAGGTACTGATTCACCCCTCCCTTCTCAGTACATCATCTCAATATAATTCCAATAGTTTATCTAGTCTTGCATACCATGCCCTCGGTGCTTGTTTCAGTCCATACAGTGCCTTCTTCAGTCTACAAACCATGTTTTCATCATCTATCAAAGGAATACCATCAGGTTGCTCAATGTACACTTCTTCTTCTAGATCACCATTCAAGAATGCCAACTTCACATCCATCTGATACACTTTGAAGTCTTTATGTGTAGCATAAGAAAGGAATAGTCTTACAGCTTCCAATCTAGCAACAAGTGCAAATGTTTCTTCATAGTCTATGCCCTCTTGTTGTGAGTAGCCTTTACATACTAGTCTAGCCTTGTTTCTTACCACTGTGCCTTCCTCATCCATCTTGTTTCTAAAAACCCACTTAGTGCCAATCACATTTTTGTTTTTAGGTCTTGGAACCAATTCCCAAGTATTGTTTTTATTTATATGTTCTATTTCTTCTTCCATGGCTTTAGTCCAGGATTCATCTCTACATGCTTCATCAGTATTCTTTGGTTCAACTTGAGAAATCAAATAGATCTCATCTCTAACTCTAGATCTACTCATCATGCCTTTGCTTGCATCACCAATAATTTGATCTTCAGGATAGTTTATCTTGACATACCTTGGTGTCTTCAATCTCAGTAGCTTCAGCCTATTCTTCTTCTTCAATCTCATTCTTAATCATCAAGGGTCCTTTAGGTTCAGCAAAAAATTCTCTTGTTTCTGTTATCTGTCCACAATCATACATTCTTTCCTGAATTTGAAATTTTTCATCTATCCTCACATTGGCGCTTTCAATCAGTTTCCTCAGTCTCAGATTGAAACATGTATATGCTTTACTCTTAGGATAATACCAAGAAATATTCCTTCATCACTTCTAGCATCAAACTTTCCTATCTCATCATCTCTCTTGATATAACATTTACTACCAAATATTCTAAAATATTTCACAGTTGGTGCATGATTAAACCATAATACATAAGGAGTTTTATTTGTACCTTCTCTGATCTGAATTTTTTTTAATGTGTACACAGAAGTGCCAACTACTTCTCTCCAATGAACATGTGACACATTTCCTTCCAGCAACATAGTCCTTGTAGCATCTTATATGGTTATGTTTCTTTGCTCTGCTATCCCATTCCGTTGTGGAGTTCTAGGAGCTGAATTTTGTCTATGTATTCCATTTTCTTCATAGTATGTATTAAATAGTTCTGATGTAAACTCTCCTCCTTTGTCTAATCTCAAACACTTCATCTTTAAACCAGATTCATTCTCAACTTTCACTTTAAATAGCTTGAATTTGTCAAATGCTTCAGATTTCTCTCTCAAATATGTAACCCACGTCATTCTAGAAAAGTCATCAACAAAAAGTATTAAATACCTTTCACCATAGTATGATCTTGTTCTTGTAGGACCACATAGATCTGTATGCACCAGATCCAACTTCCCTTTTGCTGAATAAGCTTTGCTCTTGAAAGTGCTTCTAGTTTGTTTCCCCATAACACATTCTCTACACATAGTGTTAGATGGCTTTACAATTCTAGGTAGATCTCTTACTGCTTTTGTCATACTTTCCTTCACAAAGTTATCAAAATGAACATGACAAAAAATTGTGTGCCATAACCAACTGTCATCAACCTTTGCAATAAAACAAGAAGCTTTGGATGTTTTCAATTCAAATACATTACCTCTAGATTTAGTACCAGATGCTATCAAGTCTCCTATTTTACTCTTGATAGAACATTTTCCATTTATGAAGTTCGGTTGATAACCCTTGTCCACTAGTTGACCAACACTCAACAAATTGTGCTTAAGTCCGTCAACAAGTAATGCATTGTCAGTGTTAGTCTTTCCATCCAAGGAAATATATCCAATTCCAATAATAAGTTTAGGATTATTGTCACCAAATCTAACAACACCACCATCATGTCTTTTCAATCTCACAAACTTATTTTTATCTCCAGTCATATGATGTGAACAACCACTATCTATGACCCATTCAGATTTATTTTCAACTCAGGATACTAATGCTTTTTATTCATGCATAGGTTCATCATCTTTAATAGAAATAAATCTAATTTCATCATAGTCACCATCTTCATCATCAGATATACCTTCACTATAATTATAACATTCCTTATCCTTTGAGAACTTAGACTTGAAAAACTTAGGTTTGTGCTTTGGAATTCTTGTACGACATCTAGATGCAAAATGACCGATCTTGTTGCATGAAAAAGATTTCAAAGGTAATTTGCCCTCAAACTTACCCTTACCTCTCTTTTCTCTTCTGGAAATTAGTGCAAGGATTTCATCTAGCTTTCTTTCTTCTTCCTGTATTTGTTCCCATTTATTAGCATAGGCTCCAAGTTCTTCTCTTCGGTCATTACTGCTCGTGCTTGTATTTCCAGGTAAGATTCTTTTTCTTTTGTGCACAGTTGATTTGAATGTTGAATCAAACTTAGATAAAGTATCTCCCAATTCTGCAGCTTCAAATGTAGTTAGCTTGCCAATCAACATCTCTCTGGTGAAGTTTGGTGTCAAAGATATGATCTCCTCTATAGCCTAAACTTTGGTTCTATATGTAGGTGTCAATGATCTGAGTATCTTTGCAATTACTTCTTCCTCATTGTAAGTTTCTCCAGAGTTCCTAATACCAGTAACTACCTCAGTAATTCTCTATGCATATGCTCTGATGTTCTCATCCTCTCTCATCTTTAGTGATTCCATCTTTTTCTTCCAATTCTATAACTTTGATTGCTTTGTAAACTTGTCTCCAACATATAGTGTTTCCAGTCTTGTCCAGATTTCATATGCAGAGTCCAAGTCCTTTACTTCAGTAAATTCTCCTTCTGATAATGTGTTGATTAAGGATTCCCTTGCAACCATATTGCATGAGAATAGCTTCTTTTGATCCTCATTAGATTTCTCTAATTCATCCTCAGTCGCTACCTTTTCCTTATTCTTTGTTATCATCCAGTAATCAATTCCCAAACATAGCAAATGTGTTCTCCTCTTGTTCTGCCAACTGTCAAAGTTATCAGGATCAAACTTTGGACTATCCTTCATGTAGTAAGTCATCTTCAAGATCACCTCAAGCTGTTAAACTTTCTATCTAAGGACCAATATCTATGATACCAATTGTTAGGAATAACAGTCCACAACAACTGAGAGGAGGGGTGAATCAGTTGTAATCTAGATTATTAAACTTTATACTTTATAAACCAAATCTGCAAATGTAAATAATAACACAATAAATGCCAACACCATAACACAATATTTGTTGTCAAGGAAACCCTGTTAAAGGTAAAACCCAGGTGGGAATTAACACCCACAAATAATGTACTGAGAGTATAGTATCCCTGTTAAAAGATATTAGCCCTGTTAGGAGCTTATTACAACATTACAGTACACAGTCCCTATTAGGAGACATACCCTATTAGGAGTCAAATAAAATAGTAGGCTCACTACCAAGGCACACTGTCCAAAGAAGGTTAAAGCCACCCTCAAGGATTTACAATCCAAATCAAGTGTATAAAGAAAATACACATTCCAGCGAATTGTCTAATAGCAACTGTCTTCACTTGGTCAGTTCCAATGAAGTATCAACTTTGCTTGTATCCAACAGTCAACAAGCTTTGTAGCTTCTACACTTCTCTTTCTTTATCTTTCTCTCTCTCACTTCTCCACAAGAAATTACCATTCATATATACCCTCTTACAATAATTCATTAGGTCGGCCAGTTAAGCTTTCCTAATACATAATTAACTAGGTCACCCAATTAAGGCTTTTCATCATACAAATAATTACATAGCCCCTTACTAAGATATACATGGTATCTATAAAAAGTATACAACATTTACAATCCATTACATATACTTCCAGATCCGTAATTCATGCTCACAATTAATTTCACATGCTACGTGTCTAAAGTTAGCCAGGAAATAGGTCTTCTCCAGAATACATGCCACAGTTGACGTTATCAGTATCCAATCAACAATTGAACTCAACCCATTACTCTACCATATGTCATTTGTCCACCAGTAAGCTCACAAGTTCTAAAATATCTTTTCCAGAAAGATATACCTGAAACACAGAGACCTACTCTGTCCAAAATCACAGTTATAGTCCAGAAAACCAGTCTTCACCAAATCAACTGTAACATCCACAATATGTAACATAGAGCCAAGCGACCTTAGGAATAAGGTTAGTACACATCCTTTTTCATAAATCCAACTTTGATCATTTTGAATCATCCGTACAGTGTCCGTACACTCCTTCCAGTTAAGTAGCCAGTTTGTCTTCTCCATAGAAATATATGTTGACATCAGTGGAAAAACATGAATATCAACAGCATGATCAGTAACCAAAACAGATATCATCCAACACAAACTATATATTTGTATGATGACTGCTCATTCTAAATGGAATTTAATCCTACCAATAATTTCCACAATAACATGTTCCATCCTTGAACAGGTGGAAACAGTTAGCATCCTTGACAATAATTTCTCTCCTCACAATCTTGGATATGAACTTAGTGGCCCTGTGGAAATCGCCACACACACGAAGATTCTTTGTGATGTGAATGGGGGTCCCAAAGCTTGTGTTGATAAGCCCAAAATAAATAGCCAACTTCTCACTATGTATGCAGAGCATATGCTCCTTCATCTCCTCCGCATCATGTAACACAAAATTTATGTTAGGAACATACCCAGTTGCCTTCATCTCCCCAGCCAAGCTCTCTAGAGCTGAGTAAATTTCCTCTGTTTGAGGATGTGATTTGTCCCCCGTAAGGAACGTTTGAACCTTCTTATCAACCTCAACAAAGATACATCTTGGAGTCTTTTTCAGTCCCTTATCTCGCATTATTGTTCTCAACATGTTTACGTCAGCCCATCTACCAGCTACTGCATAGATATTTGATAACAATACATAATTTACAACATTTTCAGGCTCATTCTCAAAAAGGTGTTTTGCTACATATTCTACAATGTCAACTTCATGGTGAATTCTACTAGCACCAAGCAGAGCAGCCCATACATTAGCACTAGGTTCCAAGGGCATATTCTTAATAAGTTGTTTGGCTTCAAATAAATACCCAGCACGACCAAGGAGATCAACCATGCACTCGTATTGTTCAATATTGGGATTCATGCAATAATCTTGACTCATAGAATCAAAGACTTATGGGCCTTTTTCCACCAGCCTTGAATGGATGCAAGCATACAAAACACAAGTGAACGTTATGTAATCTAGCTTTATGCCTATTTGATCATTTGAAAAAACATATCAAGGGCTTCCTCACCATGGCCATGCATTCCATACCCTTCAATCAATGCAATCCATGAGATTACATCTATTTTGGGAATTTTGTCAAATACTTGACGTGAAACCCCTTTACTTCCACACTTGGAAAACATTGCCACGAGGGAATTTCCCATAGATAGATTTGAGTCAAATTGTTTTTCAATAACGTACTCATGGATGTCCTTTCCCTGTTGTGGAGCAGATAGGTCAGAACAGGCACGGAGCATGCTAGAAATTGTACAGAACTATTATTCAGAAAATTATTTTCCCTATAACTATCTATAAACATTCTTATTTGTTTAGGGTCGTCCAAAATTCCCTCTCATACTTTAAAATTCAAACTTACCTACAAAAATTAATTGACCTAGAAATTGATGATCACTTATATAACTGATTGAAATCTACTATATTCCAAGTATACTATGAAGCATGATAAAAATATAAAGCTCATAAAGCATGGTAAAAGAGGGCCCTAACTGTGGTAAAATGGTAAAGTTGCCACTTTGCACTGCTCTTCTGTTGTGAAGCTCGAGCTTGATTTGGAAGCTTGGAGCCTTGTGAAGTTATGTATGATTATTTCCTCAGTTTGTGTTTGATTAGAGTTATTGTGAATATAGAATATAGAAAACTATAATAGAAGTATTGATCTCGAAATGAATGATGTTTTGATATTAAATTGGTGTGTTTGTATACTGTCTCCATTTTAAACTAACCTATGACTTCAAAGGAGGAATTATGAAATATAGTTGTAGGTAGTTATCTCTTCTATAATGATGGAGGAGTCAAAGGTAATGATCAATGAGGTTTCTGCTATTAAATCATACATTAATACACTTACTATTTTGAATTTGAGCTCGGGCATCATGCAATGTTATTGCTTTCATTGCATGTTTGCTGTTGTTGTGCACCATATATTGTTTTATACATTGTTTATTTCATTGAGACCGTGAGCTTGGCATTTGTAATGTATTTGTTGTTATTGGATCAATGTATTTTTCCCACTCTTTAACATACCCAAAGCATTCATATAGCAATGTATATGTACATTTTCACTAGATATGACTATCTTGCAACTTAACTATCACTGTATTGAACGATTTATAATCTTGCATCATTATGTTGGCATACTTATTCATTATTTTCATTATTGTTACTTTCTTTTAGGTCTTCTCAATGGATAGAACATTTGGTATTAAGTGTTGTCATTTGGAGTCCGTGGAAGAACAGTGCTCTAGATTATTTAATGTGCATGATGATGACATCAAACATGCTATTCTCTACCTTCTGAAACATAATATTGTTGGCTTGTATTTACACGATGGGGTGATCTATAAACTTGTATTTTCTACTCTCTTTGAAGTTACCGATCGGTTAGAATGGGTCTTGAAGGTGGTTAAGCATGTGGTTGTTTCTGACAATTTGAAAAAAGTTGCACAACGGATTTATACCATCAATCCAAACATTATCTCTGGTAGGCTTGGCTCAATTTTTGATAATAGAGTTGAATTTGAAAATAAAATGGTGGAGGTGTGGGAGGTGTTCAAGATATCTTGCGCTAATCATGACTACACTTCTTTGAGTATCTTCCATAGTCACAATGAAGATTTTTTCACTTATGATGATAGGAATGTTACAATGGACTACTTTTTTGGAGTTGGCATTTTTTTCAACAAACTAGGTCATCTTTAGATCAAACGTAGACATGAAACTTAACTATTTAACATAATGTCTGGAATACTCTTCTTTGTAAATGTTTTTTTTATACATACTCAGGGTCTAGATATCCATATGCTCATCATCATTACAAAAACTTATCTAGCTAATGAACTTTATATCCTTATGCATTATCTTGTTATGATTTTGCCTCTTTTTTTGACACAATGAATAGTTATATCTCTCTCTTAAAGGGTGGGTTATTCATTACTACCATGTCATATTGTATTTAGTTGTATGTATCTCTAATTTTTTATTGTCTACTATGCAATATTTAGCATATGTATCATGTGAATTATGTAAATCTGATTATGATTGACCTTCATAACATTGAACATGCCACTCTAAACCAAAATATTGGCCTGCTCAATTTTTTCAAATACACTAGGAACCATAGTGACAACTAAGCCTACAAGTGTAATAAAATCCACCCCTGTTCCTAGAACTTTGAACCACCTACTCTGCAATCTACATATTTAATCATAAAGACATTGTCGAAATTGCAATCATAAAGACTATTTTTCTCCATCCTATTATCCATGCATATTCTGAGGAAAGAGGTTTATGTTTTGGTTGTCTTGTAGCATTTGGACCACGCTTTTTGTGGTGGAATGAAACCGAGGTTGTGCTTCTTTATTCTATGCTTATTTTATGATTTGAAAGGACTAAATATGCATAGGAGGAAGAAGCACAACCTTGGTTTCATTCGACCACAAAAGCGTGGTCCAAACGCTAAAGGTCAAAAACCAAAATGTATATTGTTATCAATCTGTAAATTCTAAAGGTGCATTATGTTTACCACAGGACATTCCACCTGCATTTGTTTCAAATTTTATAAACAACTAGGAGAACATATGGTGTTAGAAGGCCCGGATGGGAAGAAATTCAATGGTACAATTATGGTCTTGTAAAGATAAACTGAAATTGGAATTTCAACAAGGCTGGGAAAAGTTTGTGCGTTATTATGAACTGAGGATGGGGAATTTTCTAATGTTCAAATATGTTTCAAAATCTTTTTTTAAAGTGAAGATATTTGATACAATAGCTTGTGAGAAAAATCAAATAGAAAGGAAATCGTCCTTTCTTGGTAAGAGATAGTTTTTTCCAAGAAATGATGATTTCCTTTCTGTTTTATTTTTATCACAAGTTTTTGTATCGAATATCTTCACTTTAAAAAAAGATTTTGAAACATATTTGAACACTAGAAAATTCCCCATCTTTAGTTCATAATAATGCACAAACTTTTCCCAGCCTTGCTGAAATTCCAGTTCTATTTTATCTATACAAGACCATAATTGTACATTGAATTTATGTCCATATGGGCCTTCTAACACCATATATTCTACAAAGATGTATGTGCATTCTTGATTCAAAGTGGCAAAATATTATTTTGGATGCAAGGGAGAGAAGCCAAACACATAAAGAACATGCACATAAACACGACAGCTGGGAAACATAAATGTAGATATCACAATAGCTGAGAAACATAAATGTAGATATCATGGTCACAATTGTTTGGAGACACAACATAATTGAATGGTATACCCAGACGATGCAACACAACCACTACTCCTCTGGTTCCAAGTTGACACTGCGGGATCCAAAAACCATAGATAAGGAATAAATTTAGAGAGCAGAGGAGGGTCGTAACAACCAAAATAATACATGGTCCCTATATTATTTTGGTCATTGTGGCCCTCCTCCTTCGCTCTCTAAATTTATTCCTTATCTATGGTTTTTGGATCATGTAGTGTCAACTTGAAACTGGAGTAGTGGTTGCATTGCATCGTCTGGGTATACCACTCAATTATGTTGTGTCTCCAAATAATTGTGATCATGATGCCTACATTTATGTTTCTTAGTTGTTGTGTCCCAGGACCCCTTATGACCCTTTATGACCCTTTACGATCCCTAAGAATACATCTTAGAGGTCTTAAAGTGTCGTAAAGGGTCATAAGAGGCTCCTAGGAGGGGCCAGATGACCTTCCACCTTCACGTGGTTGGCCTTGTTAAGTAGATAATGTTAAACTATTCTCAAAAAAAAAAAAAAAACTCAATATTTTAAGGTCTCACTCCATGCACAAAAAAAAAAGTTTAAAACATAGCATACCA
>MU227035.1:1408931-1452589 GCA_018584345.1 Thuja plicata
TGACTAAGGATTATATATGTTGTATATACTTAACATTTTGTTAGTATTTTGCACATATCATTTTTTGATACTAATGTCAAAGGGGGAGATTGATGACATTAATTTGTCATTAGTATTCAAACAACACCTTTGGTAAGCTTACACTGAAAGACACTAAAGGGCAAACCGGAGATCAGATTAGCAGATCACCGAAAATGACTAAGTACAGAGAAAACTGATGACACAAGGAAGTGTGTAAACCAAAAATCACAATACACAAAGTTAAGGAGGAACCCAATAGAGGAACCCAAAATGCAATTTTTAGTGCAACCGACAGTAAAAAACTGAAGGACAGTCAAGCATGACTGAAAGACAGAACCGAAAGTTAGTTGCAGCCCGCAAAAAGTCGATCTGACTTCCACATCAAATAAAGCAAGGATATTATATTTATAGGATATTTAATTGTTTTTAAATCCATTTCTTTAGGGACAAGAAACAGTTATGTAAGTGTTTTAATCAGTCTAACTGATTTAAAGCACATAGACTAGGAGATCTAGGTGCAAGTTTTAAACCTGATCTTAGAGTTAACATTATTTTTATCATCAACTCGATGAAATCAATCAATCTATAAATAGATGATGTAATCATTCATTAGAATGTGTGTGGAAGAGAGGGGAGAATAGAACAAGAACATCTATGGGTTGAATTGAGAGTTTCAAGAACCAGAGCAGAAAAAGAAGAATTTGGTTAGCAGAACCAAGAATAGAGGAAACTGATAATCAGAGGTATTATTCAATCACAGTTAAGGTGATATTATTTTGTGTGTGAAATACATAGGATCTATATGAGCAATAGGATATTTCATTTACCAAGTCAATTTGTAATTTTCTATCATTCTAACAAGTGAAGCAAAGTGTAAAAAATCCTTTCAAGAAAGGTGGATTTAAGTCCTATATCAAATCTCTTAATCGAGTGCACACTTAACAATGTTGTTGAAATCTCTTAACAAAGTAGAATTTAACAGGTCTCCACCGATACTCCTAACAGGGTAGATCATCAAAAGTGATCAAAATTGTAAGCCTTAACCGGCCCCTTCTGTTCTTCAGATAGTGAAGTTTTTTGGGTGCCATCCCCACCACATTTTTTACTTCCTAATAGGATTTTTCTATGATATCATATCTTGTGTTATGTGTCAATTATGTTCATGAATGTTTTTATGATTGATTCACATGTTTATTAATGTTATGAATTGATATAACTCTCACAAAGATAGTGTAGATCAGATTGAATGGATATGCAATTGATTACAAAGGTTAATTGATTAAAGAACATGAAAAAGTTTTAGAGGTACTGATTCACCCCTCCCCTCTCAGTACTACTTCCAATAAACCCAACACTTTTGACTTCTTCACTTATGTTTTTTTTCTATTTATTTATTTTTTGAGTCGAATCAACCTTCTTTTGTGGAGTAGAAAACCTAACATTCTTTCCTTGCAAAATTTTGGAATGCACCCTTATTTATTGTATTTATAACATACAACACCATGATGTAGAGCATTTCCACTTCTTCTCACATTATATAAATATTCAATAGTATTGTACCCAAACTTATTGCATGTGTAACAATAACCTTTGGAAGATTGAGCATTCCTAGCATTGCCCATATTCATGAGACCATTCGTCATCATTCTACTTCTTCTTTCATTAAGATTATGAATTATTTTTTTGCATTCATTGAGGTCTTGAGGGTCATAATGATTATATTCCTACATTATGAAGCCTTGTGTCCAATCTTGATGCAAGAAAAAAACTACCATTAAAAGCTTGAGAATATTTGATTTGACAAGCTTGATTTAAGGTTGTCATTTTGAAGTTCTTTCTCCTATTCTAGACTAGAGTGAAATGGTTTTGATCTTCTTTCATCCTTTTGGATTCAACTTGAATCTTTCCTTTACCATTTTTTCCACTTGCTTTCTTCAACTTGTATTTTTAAATTGATTATTTCATCTTCTCCCTTTTTGAGTTTGCAATTCATATTCTTTGTTTTCTTCTAATTTGGTTTTTAATTTTATCATTTAAATTTTTTCCTTATCAAACTTGAACTTGTATTCTACACATTTTTCCTTTTCATCATCCATTTCCCTAAGGGAAAGTTTAATACATCCTTCAAGATCTACTTCACGGTAATCAAGATTGATATATCATCCTTCTAGTTTTATTACTTCAAGAGATTTTTCTAGAAATATCATCTTGTTAATCATAGTTTCAAATCTCATGTGTTTAAACTAGGATCTACTTTCAATTGTTAAACTATTTCCTTACAAACCTTTCTGTGATTCCAATTATTGAACACACATAGATGTTGAGAGGGGTGGGGGTGAATAAACATTAACCAAAGTATGAATATTCATTAACTTTTGAAAACATTAAATTTGATGAGTAGATGTAAAGAGAAAAGGCATAACATGTACCACACAAGAACACCAATTTTTTTACATGGAAAGCCCGAGGGAAAAACTACAATGAGGATTAGCTCAAAATATGTAAAACAAGTATTACGAGTGGATCATTGTTGGACTTGCAGCCAAGACTCGCTATCTTATGGATAGAATAAACTTACAGATTAAAGATCACTTCTTTATAACAAGATACAATTAGATTATAATGAAATACATGATATAAATTGTTGTAGGAGAGGAATTTTACTAATGTTAATAGTGTAGTACATGATATGAATTGTTTTAGGAGAAGAATTTGACTAATGTTAATAGTTTAGTCCTCTTTGTAGCCCTACTCTTTTGGTACACTAACTCTGCACATTTCATCATCTAATTAATTTTTTGCATTACAAAACCTCACCTCAACTCTTCTCCACAAATGATTTATTCATCCTTATATATGCTCTGCAATAAGATAATACATTAACAAAAGACGCAACACAATGTAGGACAGTCTCAACTACCTTCAACATTATAAATTATAGATTTTAAATCATGGATAATTAATTTGAACCCCAAACATTTCATAATTCATCCTCCAAAGCTAGTGAAATAGGTCAAGATCAAATTCAATTAAAGGAACATAGTTAGTTGGCTCAAATATCTACACCATACTAAAATATATCAAATTTGTGTCCTCTTATCACCGGGGAGAAACCAAAATAATTATGTGAATGCAAATACAATTTATATAGAGCATCAAAGATCATTCTTAAATAATTTCCTGAAGTAGCTAATCATCAATTTCTGGTATAGGGAAAGCAACTCATAGAATTGGTAACCATAACAGAGACAAGATAGATAGTGTGTTCTTAGACAAGATGAATATCATGCTCCAAAGCACCAAAAACCTTGAAAATTATTTCTCTATTTCAGTGTAGATTCCCCAAAATCGTACTAGGTCCTCAAGGCCAAACCAATCACCACGGTACAATGCAGAGCATTCTAGTGGGCCCACTAGAAAATCTTAACTTGTAAGAAAGTGATCCAAAATTCAAACTCTTACAAATTTTTGTGTGGAAGATATTATGAATTTTATGTTTTGATAGTAGGCACTTGACACCATTCAAAATTAGAATCCTAAACTACATTGCCATAGGAAGAAGTGCGGCGAAATCCAGAGTAGAATGTTGACTCATAGTCATAAGAAGATACATTGATTAAACACTTGGACAATTTCTTCAAACACTCTATCATGATTTTTAGCATAAATTTCATCCACACAATATATAGACCACATAGAAAAAAAACAAAGGATCAAATCAAAAAACATTCAGGTGAATCAATACATACTGAAATTCCAAATAGATATACTACCATTTGATTAGCTTTCAAACTCTCTTCTATGTCTTTGATCAGGATGACATGGAACAACTAGTCTCAAATATGCAACAATTGAATCACCAATGATCATGATAAATACTATACTCATCTAAATTAATGACAACACATATTGTTAGACATCATGTTGAGATCAATAACAACACATATTCCCAATGTTGACAATTTATCATAAACACCTTAAAAGTGCCTAGGGTTAAGGAATATGGTTTCTAGGTTTAAGGTTATATGGTTTAACATTGACAGTATATGGTTGAGTATTTATAATATAGGCCTTAGGACAAATGGTTGAGGGTTTAGTTTTGAGGAAAAGGGTACATGCATACATGAATTTATGTTTAAGAAGATCATATGTATTCTATTTACTAAAACAAACATGTACATGTTTATAATTCAAATAACACATAAATATTTTTTGAATTATAATCATGTATGTGTTTGTAATTCAAATTACATGTGCGTGTTATTAAAATTTATGCATTTAGGTCTGTACTTAGGCTTGGATAAAAAGCCTTAGGATTGGGAGTTTCATTTCCCTCCTTTTGATGCATTTTATCTTCCAATTTGGTTTCTCATCTTCCTCGTATTAGGTTTACACATTATCAAGTGGGTATTTGTAAAATTACCACCATTATTTCACAGGTCTTCTAATCTTTTTGACCATTTTTTTCCAGATTTGAACAACATTAACATTTTTTGTTTTTTATTTCTTTTACCAATGTTTCAATAGTTTTCATAGACATATGTAAACCATTTTTCAATAACTTTTGATCTATTTTTTCAAATTTGAAATAAATTATATATTCTTGTTCTACACTTCAAAAAATTGCATTTTCAATTATTTTGGTGCAAGATATGTACCCACACAAATAGGTATTTGATTTTTAGGATGTGTGTACTTTAAAAAACCATAAAACAATACTTAACAAAAAAATTACAAAAAAATGCACAACTTCTAGTACTTACTCTTAACTATCTTTCTACCAAAGGGCTTTTCAAAATACTAAATGAAACTATAAATTTTTTGACTCATACATTAGACATTATGTTATATTTTACAAAAAAAATATGAATACTTTTGTGCCAAGAAATATTTGACCATGTGAATCTTATCCATTTTTGAAAAACTTTAATATTTTATAAACTAGATTCAAAGTACTATAATTCTTTTTTTTGCTGGTATCTTCAAATTTTGAGCATGCACGAGTCTCAAATTGCTCCTCTAAGTTCATGTTTAATTGATTTCAGAAAATAAGTGACCAATTTTTATCCCCTTTTTTATCACTGTCTTGATGCACATACCTAGATGATACAAAATAAACCTAAATCCTTAATGAGGGGGTATCTAACCTCTAAGATTCCTTCACATATTATTAATCCTCAAACATAATATAATACAGTACAAAAGGGCCTTCTCACATGATAACCATAAGTACATGATTACAACAAGATTACCAAAATGAATAGATGCTACATATGGCTTATGTACACATAAAAATCTAATAATGGAGACACGACTTCTAGACTTACCACATGGGCTACACAATAACTCCACCATAGGATCCTCACACTCTTTTCTCACATGTTTCCATTGGGCATCATATTTCTCATTACCTCAATTTAATTATCTAACCTTACTTCCTTATTGTTTCCCTTGCACTCTATTTCACCCCCCACATCTTCCTTGATGCACTCAATAGATGATGATCCATCCTCTATCTTCTTTATTTATTTTCAAATAATCATAAGTAATATATATAGTGATCCTCATTCTTAAAGTTTATTTGACTTGACTACAAGGTGACACAAATCTTTAGGCTACATAAAATGTGTAGTCAAACAAGTGTAAAAAATCTCCAAATTTTATGTTATGATAGAAAAAGGGAATATCCTCATGCAATGATCCTATTTTCTCTATACCTAATGTACCTCCACAATTAATCCTTCATTGGAACGAACTCCCAAAATTATAGCATATACTAGAAAATTGCTTAATCATATTAGCCCCAAAAGATATAGAGACCATGCTACATTCTTGCTACAACCTAGATCTCCTAAAACACAAACATGATGTCACCCCTTGAGCTTGAAGAAAATGCTCTCCAAATTATGAGACTTAATAAGCATCTGCAATGAAATGTGGGGGCATCTTTGGTAACCCCTAGTGACCTTTACATAGACGTGTAATGAAAACCAAAATCCAATTGATGTAAGGTAGTCCATGTACCTCTTAGGTACTCTGGCATCAAATATTCATTATTTGTGACTTCCAAGTAAAAATAAACTTCACACTGGATTAAAATAATATCATACTTGAGTTTTAGGAAAACTTACATTGAAAATGTATCCTCTTCTTAGGTATATTTTTTTAATTGTAATATTTAAATTTTGTCTAAATTTATAACTTTTTTGCAAGCTACTTACGTGTAATTTTTAAGCCATTCGCTCATGCCTTTTCTAAATTTCCTAGCTTGTGCCTCACCAATCACAACACTATCATGTTCTTATGACTACATAATAAAAATCTACACATGCTTAATTTAAACATCTAACATATCAATTTTAAATATCAGCAAGTTTATTTTTTGTTTATTGACTTGAAAATATTTGCTCTTATATAATGAACTCATTTCAAACATTTAATATCTTATTTTGAAAGAGTTGCAAATATATATGTCAAATATTAATAGTATATTTATGTTATTTTGAAAAACAATATACTTTTGATCTTGTTGTGTGAAAACTGTTCACCTTTATATATGTTAAAAATATATATTTTTATTAACATGCACCTTTTTCCTGATATGGTGATATGATTTGTAGATACAAACATTTCTTAATCAGCATCTATACTAGTGTGATTCTTAAGCAAAGACATCAAACTATGACCTAATTTAGTCTAGTGTCCAATAATATCAAATTATGTTTGTGTGTGTACTAGCATACCTATATTTTTATAAATATTTAAAATAAGTCGAGAGATATCATTTTAATTATTTAAAATAAGCTGAGAGATATCATTTTAGGGATATTGTTAAATAATAATAAAATACTCAATTATTAATGAGAAATAAACTCTATCTTATGGAAATAACTGTATTAACTGAAAGAGTTTTGCTATCATAAGCTTTACAATCAGAATAATTATCCTCAGTTATATTTAAAATAAATCTAATATTAAAATGGTTATAAAATTAGAATATCTATAATATATCAATATTTTAATAACAATAGTTTATAATTTTTTAAAAATTTAAAAAAAAAAAATGAAAGATATATCATTCCTTCAATTAATCTTTATAAAAATTAATATCCTATTTCTACAAGACAAGAGTGATTTGATCCATGAAATGAAATAAAAAATAATGCCACAAACTTTTATATGATTTTTTTTGGTTTTTTAATACTACCATTCTAGAAAGAAAGAGATTTTATCAAACCTATTTGATTAGAAATTGTAGGCTTAAATGTAGATTTTTATACACATAAATTTTGGATTTATGGTTGTGGGAAAAAATTTAGAAAAAATCAAGATTTTGGCAATTTAGAAGTCATCATCAAATGGACAAATGAGATCTATCGGGTGGTAAATTTGTTTCTCTCACCTATTAAAGATATGATTGATATGATGTGCTTTTCTTGTGCCCAAATATATTTTCATCATGTCCACAAAGTGCATAATATGGAGGCAGATACCCTTTCAAAGGAAGGACTAGTGTTGTCTATGGATAAATGGTAAATTAGGGAACACTTGGAGGATTCATACTTGAGAGAAAACACTCTTTGTGTATAATATTTCATGATCCTCTTTTCTCTTTTTTTTCTTTTTTTTTCCTTTTTCTGTTTGGGGTCTTTCCCTTTCTTAGTGGGATGCTTCTCCCTTGGAAGATGTTTTGGCCCTCCTTGGATATGGTGATGTTTCTTTCTTTGATCTCTTATTTTTGTGGTGTTTTTTTATTGTAGATGCTTAAAAATGGTTCAAGCCTGCTAGTCTATGTGTTAATATTTTGGCATTAAAATTGAAACATTGTTTTGCATTCTAATTATTCCTCTATGTTGCGCATATGGTTATCACTATATGTCAGTATTGTGTCCTTCATCATTAATTGAAAGTTGAAAATATTTCAATTGATTATTAACTTCTAATTGATCCTAATGGATCATAAATCTTCCTTGATCCTAGTTGATCCTAATCGATACTAAATCTTCCTAAACCAATGCTAGTCAATCCTAAACGCTCCTAAAATATATCAGATCTTCCTAAATTAGTCTGATTCAGTCCTAATCTCTTCCGTACCATTTCAGGGTCATTTTGAACTCATTTGATCAATTTAAGACATTGCCAAACTTCATTGATGCCTCATCATTATCTATCCAAGGCATTGTCCAAAGATCATTGATGCCTCATCTCTTTTCATCATCAATTTGATAGCATTGACAAAGTTCATTGATGTTATCATCATCAATCCTTATTATCATTAGATGGCATTGTCAAAGTTCATCAATGTTGTTTCAAATCAACCTTATCAACCAAACCAATTTATTCGAGTGCATTGTCAAAGTTCATTGATGCCTCATCATCATCATCATCACCAATCTTATCTAGGTTAATTAAATAGTATTATCAAAGTTCTTCAATGCTATTTCACATCATCATTATTTAATGGCATTGTCAAATTCCATCAATGTCTTCTTATCATCATCATTTAATAGCATTGTCAAATTTCATCGATGCTATTTCATCATCAATCTTTTTCGAGTGCATTGTCAAAGTTCATCAATGCCTCGTCATTTCCTAAACCATTTCAGAACCATCAAAATCATTCCTAATCCTTATCAAGATCATCAAAACCATGTCAATTTTGCATCAATGTCATTTTGGGATGAATAACCCAGAGTTTATTCCTATGTCCTAATTGAATAAATAAATTAAATTTATTTATTCCCTCTTTCCTATGTCTCCAAAATTAATTATTTCCAATTAATTAATTGAATAATTTTCCATCTTGTAATTTCATAATTCCTATTCATTAATTTCCATTTTTGTGGGAAATATGAGTTTTTAAAATTCAAAATTATCTCCTATTAATTAGCCTCCATTTATCATAGTTGTCATGGTTTATGACACTTTCCTCTTTTCCTTGTCATAATTTGTCATACTTTATGACAAATTTCCCTTCCTTTCTCCACACCAATTTTCCCAATTTGATCTCTTACAATATTTTATAATGTGTCATAATATGACACTTTTCCAATTTCACTCTTCAATTATGAAAATCTTCCAATTTGCACACCTAATTGCTAATTTAGCATTTTAGTCTCTCTTCCTATAAATTGAGATCAATTTTCTCAATCAAGTTAACCATCACATTTCGAATCTTCTTGCCATCATAATATCACTTTGCTTTCATATTTTAAGTGCATTTGTCAATATGGGAGCTACATATCACATTTTGGAGAAGCAAGAAAGGACACAATTTTCAAAATGAGGGGAGTTTGTTTAGAGTTTACATTTTTCCTTTTCTCTTTTTCTTTTGTGTTTGGATAGGTTTATTTTGCTTATTTTTAGGGTTTTATGGTTGCTCTTATTATGCATTTGGACTCATTTTTTATCCTACATTTGGTGAACCCGATGTGAAACATGATAGTTGACTATTTTTTGGTGTTTTTGATGTGTTTACAGGTTCTGGAAGAAAGTTGCACAATTGGTCTGAGTTCTTGTGCAGTTGGTTGGGTTTATGCGCACTTAGTTCTCTATTTTGTGCACTTGGTGCCTAGAGTTGTGCAGGTTGTCACGATTGTTGTGTAGTTGGTCATGATAATTGTATACTTGGTGTTTAGGGTTTTGATATTAGGGTTTAGGGTTTAAATATGCATTTTCATGCTTTCTACTTTAATTTCCTTCTATTTAAAATGCTACAATGAACCCTAACATGCCTAAATAAACTCTAATTTGGTCAATGAATCTCACATTTGAGTTTAGGTACCTAAAAAGAATCTCACATTTAGTTTGGTGCTCTTAAAATGAATCTCACCTAGTTAGGGTTTCAATTTCAAGCTCATCAATTCACATTTTTTCAAATCAATTCAAGTGCATACATAGTCTTCAAATTGAGCTTAATTTATTCAAATCATTCCAAAATGACATAAAGTGAACCCTAATTGCATATTTATTGAGGCCTATATGATCAATTTTGTCAAAATTCTCAAATTCAACAAGTTTTTAGTCAATTTTGGGTCTCTAATTAGAAGTTGTGCACTTGATCAGGTGTTTTGCGCACTTGGCTAGGTTTTATGTACAATTGGTCACTATTTATGCATAGTTGGTTAAGGTATTATGTAGTTGGTCCTCTATTCTGCGTAGTTGGTTCATATTCCTGAGCAATTGGTAAAATGGGTCATTTTGATGCTTTATTTTGAGTTTTTGCATTCCCAAATTTGTTTTTGCACTTGGTATACATGATTTTTGTGTTACTAATGATTTGTGCAACATTTTGGTAACCGTGGGATGAAGAATGAATGATAAAACCACAAATTCATTTGATGTAGGATGCTTGATGAAGACCTTGTGTGTCTTCCTAAACTTTCATGTCTATTTTTTAATAATTAGAAAACACTTCAATTTGGTGCATTAAAGTGAACATATTTTCTTAAGTATTTGAAGTGCTTCTAGATTTTTATCCTAAGGTTGTATTATTGTATCCTTTCCCCTTGCCTTCGCGGATCTTGGGTGAAGAGAAACTCATTCATTCATTTATAGGGCTTGTCTCTCGAGTGCTTTAACATAGTCCGGTGAGAGGGAACGACCCGAGTGGGAACAAGCAAAAATACAGCCTCTTCTAACCCACTATATCAAATCCCTCCTTGAAATGACAATTTCAGAGGCCTCAAATTTCTTATGCCTGGTATTTGTGGGCTTATATGTCTCAATATCACTTGCGCTACCACATTGCCTTGTATGATTCATAAGTTATCTATGGAAAAAATGCCTTGAATAAACACATTTTTTGTAGGGGCGCAAATAAACCCTTCTATTCACTGGCACAAGTGGAAACCCAGAAGACATCCCACACTTTTGTGGCTCTTAGTAGAGACAACGGCCCCTTGGGAAGTGATGACCCTTGCGATTCGAAGCTTGGTATGCTTGAGAAGTGAGTGCATTGTAAGGAGGAGCATGTGCCTCCAAGATTCTATTTTGTTTGCTTTGAGTAGGCATGGTTGAGCTTTTTCAAGTGGAAATTAGTAGATATAGTCCTGGCCAACCTAGATTGTGGTGTGCTTATTTTACTTTTTACAACAACCATTCTGCTTGAGACGTTTTTTGTGAGTGTTTCAACTTTAAAGAAGACTTTAAAAACACTCTTAAGAACCCATAATAATATTTTCAAGATCATTCCTAAATATTCAATTTCTCACAAACACCTTTTCTTGAACCATTGTGAACATATGGAATCTCAAAACATTCACCTTGGATCCTTGTGGCATGCATAGTAGTCCTCATTTTGAATATTCATATCATAGTCCCTTTGTGACCTTTGCATACATTGAATTAGTCCCTTTGCATTTGCAATTTCAATCCTTTTCATTGATCCTCATTATAAGTCTTCACTATAGTCCTTTTGCATAATTCCTCATTTTGTACTTAGAACCTTTCAAAACTTTACAAAATCTCCCAAAAAGTCCAAATCTTAGTCTTTCCTTGTGTTATTGAAAATGAGATCTTGACTTGGTCCCTTTGTCCCTTTATCCTAGTTATCCCTCTATCGTTTGGTCAAATTCCATCTTTGTCATGGTGGATTTGAATTAGTACCTTTTTATCCAGTTAGTCGTGTCCCTTTGATCCCTTTTAAGTCAAGATCCCTATTCAATTTCCTAAGGTTAAAATTTTAGGTTTGTATTTTCCAATGATTTTTCAAAGTCAAAAATCCCAAAAGACAGTTGCATAAGCCTTAGATTTCTTTGTACACTCATTACAAAATCTTGAAAATCCAAAAAATATTTTCATTTGCGTCTCCTCTAAGTTGCACATCATTTCAAAAGCCTTTGCATGCCTTAGGTTACATTCTCATTCCAAAGTCTTTTAAAAAGCCAAAGAATCTTGCACTTTCATATTGACATCATGCTAATTTTTACAAGGTCCCAAGCATCCAAAAGGAAAAAAGATATCTATCTAGATATGTTCACATCACAAGGAGAATCACAACCCCCCTTTGATCCAAGAAAAGGTGTAACCCAACAAAGTGATCTAATAAATATGCAATCTCCAAGTGAGATAACCCAAGCTTTTCATAATCTAGGACATGTCACATTTTCACAAGTTCCTACCACCACACAAACATTTTATGATGACCTATGTAACATGGGGTACCCTAAAAAACTTTTCCAAGTTATGGTGTGATTCAAAGGGGGCCTCCTCCAAAATTTGAACCAATCTTTATACCTATGCAACCAGGGTGTGGTAGTGTTCCACCAACTCCTCAAGAAGAATTCCAAGCCACATTTGAATTTAATCAATCCCATCAAACCTCTTTGCAACAAGGACCTACCCAAACACATGGAATTGGGGTTTTTTCATGATCAACCTAATCAATCATCACAAGTGGAACAAGACCCTAATGACTCATCAAGCACTTTTTCAGATTCGGAAGGTTCACAAGGAACTCACATTTCACTTAAGGATTTACCTTGAGAACAAATTGATGAAGCTATTAAAGATAAGAGAATTTTAAAGATATTGGAATAAATCATGACTTAAGATCTGAGATGATATATCAAAGTGTTAAAAAATTTAAATCTTCAATTGTTATTGGAAGATCAAAATCAAACACAATCCACTTTGGAAGAAAATCAACCTTTATTGCTTTTGGACAAAGAAAAGGGGGAACAAATTTGGAAGAACCAACTGCAAAGGTAGTACAAAAGAGACCATGGTAGGAATTAACTATTGAAATTACTCAGAAGGAAACCTTTGCACCACTAATTAATCCCCTATTTAACACAATGTCAACACTTACTCAATGAATAGTGGATATTAATGATGCTTCCAAAGCCAAACCTGAAAGGACATTGAGACTTGATTTCAAGAAACACATGCAAATGATTCAATAAGAATTACCAAAGGATACATTTACATTTTCCTTGGGAATCCCATATATACCCTCTTTGGAATAAAAACAACAAAGTGGTCCTTTATTGTTAACAGTGTAAGAGAAGACTTTAACCACTACATCATCTAAAGGACTAATTGAAAGCATACCAAGGGTATCTACGATACAAATGATAGATGTGACTTATGTGACTACTACAATCATGTCAAGTACACCACTTGAACCAAAGAATAAGAGAATTATTAATATTTCACCAATCCCACCTAAGGTGATACAACAAGCACAAGTTAACATGATGTCTCAAGGGAAGAAATCAAAATCACTAAAGTATAAGGCTCTGAATCTTGGTGATATACTTGCATCACTGGAATATCAACAAGAACACAAGGAACAATACAAAATATTGCAAGGACAACAATATCAAGTGGGTCAAAGATCTTGTCCTGTTATACAATGTGTTCAATACCCACCAAAAGTGCAACAAGTGCATCAACAACATTTACAACAACAATAGAATGTTCCACAACATCAACAACAACAATCTGTGTTGCAATAGCAATAACATATGGCACAACATCCACAATATGTAACACAATATCAAAAGTATGCACCACAACATCATCATTATGTGCCAAGATATCAACAACAAGTATCGCAACAACAATATGTGCCACAAAGTCAACATTATGTACCTCCATCAAAACAACCAGCTACTTATTTGAAAATGCAACAGCATGTGGAGGATCCTCAAAAGTACTTTGGACAATAAATGACACAATATCAAGTTATGGAATATCACCAATGACAGAATGATGTCATGGCGCAACCTGAAGATATCACTCTAGAGTCATTAGAATCAGATACTCCTGAATGGACACATCAATATAATCAACGCCCATTAATAGAAGTACCTTGCAAACAATGACAACATCTTGATGTGTATAATAAAGCTACAAAATATTCACATAATAAAGAAATGGCTCAACAAATCCAATGGCTATAGAAACAAGTTAATGAGATGAAATTCAAGGGCAAGAAGACACTTTATATAGAATGAGATTTATTCCCTAACCCATTTGATGAGAGTTTGTATATGCCACCTTTCCCATTAAATTTTGAAGTGCCAAAATTTGAGAAGTACAGAGGGAAAGGTAATATGATAGATCACACTAGAGAATTTTATACTTATTGTATTGAAGTTAAACATGACGACACATATCTAATGACAATTTTCCCTTGAAGTCTTGGTGGACAAGCAATGGAACGGTACTCTAAATTACTAGGAAATATAAGGTCATGGAAGGAATTGGCTGATAAATTTATCTCTCATTTCACCTTCAACATATCAAATTAAGTCACACTGATGAATTTATGCACAACTAAACAAAAGGTAGGAGAATTGTTTATGACATTTCTATTACGATGGAGAAATTTGATTAGTCAATTCCTCTTTGATGTTCTAGAAGAGAAACATGTTGGAAATAATGGAATGGTGAGTACTGAGAGGGGAGGGGTGAATCAGTAACCTTAAAAATTTTATCACTTAACCTTTATCCTTTATGTAATCAATTGCATGTGTTACCAACCATATCTATTATTCTATCTTTATGCATGTAATATCAATTCATAAACTTAATTAGCATGTAAAAATTCATGAAATGTATTGACACATGACACAAGATTTGGTAATGCAGAAAACCCCTGTTAGAAGGTAAAAACTACGGTGGGGATGAAACCCACAAAAATTCACTATCTATAGAATGGAAGGGGGCAATTAAGGCTTACAATTTTGATCACTTCAGATGATCTACCCTGTTAGGAGTAATTTCTAGAGACTGGTTAAGATCTACTCTATTAAGAGCTTTAGCAACACTGTTTAGTGTGCACTCGGTTAAGAGATTTTACAAAGGATTGTTAAATCCACCTTTCTCAAGGATTTCTTCTATTTTCTACACTTGTTAGAATTTAATCAAAAATATCCATTGACCTAAGTATATGCAACCTATAATTGTTGAATACAGATCCATTAAAGATTACATGTATATTTATCACCTATAGTGATTGATCAATACCTCTATTATGCTCGGTAGCCTTGGATCTTGTTCTTGATAACTGATTTCATCTTTGGTTGTTCTTCTGCATAAAACTTTGTCTTTAATTCATAGAAGTGTTTGCAGCTACAATCATCATCACATCCATATGTTCTGATTGATTACACATATATTTATACAATTAGTTTTACCTAAATGAGTTTCACGCATAACAATGATAACTCTATGATCAAAGGTTTACAACTTGACCTTGATCTCCTAGTTTGCGTGTTTCTAATCAGTTAGACTGATTAAAATAATTACAATTACATTTCTTGACCCTCAAGAAATAGATTTAAAGCTAATTAAAAATCTAAATATAAAACACAAGTGTTTTATTTGACGTGGAAGTCAAATCCACATTTCTCAGGATTTATAATTGTCTCTCAGTAGACTGATGCTCAGTTTTCTCTTTAGTATGTATGTTGGGTTCCTCTGGCATATGTTCTGTCAGGTTCCCTTGTTGTCTATTCTATCGAGTTCCTCTGTCGGTTTACTCTGTCGGGTTGCTCTTGTAAATTGTGTCATTGGTTTACATTGTGACCTGCTCTGTCGGTTTTCACTAAGCTTGTCTTTTGGTGTTGGTGTTACCAATGGCTCAAAACTATTTTCCTTTCATACTAATGGCAGAATATGTCTTCAATCTCCCCCTTTGACATTAGTATCAAAAACTGATATGTGTAAAATACTAAAATGTGTAGTATGTACACCATGTGTTCACCTTGTCATTATGACTCCCCCTATGTATATGCTGGTATAGTATATGTGTATGTATGTACACTTGCCTTTATACTATTCTCCCTTTTCACCTTATCTTCTATTATATTGTTTTCCCCATTTTCCCCCTTTACTGTATCATATCATTTTCCCTCTTTTTTGATAGTAAGGGCAAAGGTGTAATTACTTAAAACTTGTCAAAAATGTGGGAAGGGGAGTTGTTCATGTCTTCCATCATCTTCTCCCATTTTTCTTGAAGGTTTTCTAGGGCCATTTTCTCCAAATTAGTCCTTGCGTGCATATCATAGATGTTATCGATGACAGAATCTCTAGGGTGACTATAAATTGCCTGGCCATAGTCATATGTTGCTGCAGTAGTGTAAGATTCGGTAGTATTAGAGCCTGTAGCTCGGTTACCTCATCCCTAAACTTTGATTCTACCTCTTGAATTCGAATTCTCAACTTCTTTGCATCCATTACCTTTGCATTATGCAATTTTAGTACATTGTTAGTTGTTGAGAGACCTTGAGCACTAGCAGTAAGATCTGCATCTATTTTTGCAATATTTTCACTATTTTCTTTATTGAAGTGCTTTAATGTGCTTAACTTCTGAATTAAGGTGATAGCTTTTGAAATGATTGGTTCTAGTCCATTTACTAGTTCAGACAACTTTACCTTATTCTCGGCCACTTCTTGGCTGATTTTCTCGGTCAATTTATATTGATACTTTTTCTATGCTTGTTCTTCTATTGCCTTTTCTGCATCCACATTCTGTGATTGGATTGCGTCAGTAAGAATGAATAATTGATCAATGATAGATGCATTTTGATCAATGTCTGTATCAGGCACTATCTGTTCAAGTATATCCATTTTTATTTCAAGTACCTAAGTTTCCTTTGTTTCCTTCTTAAGCTTATCTTGGATATCTTTTCTTCTACAAAGTTCTGCATAGTTTGTAAGTGCCTCTGGATCCAATGTCCTCATATCACAGGCTGGTATCTCAATTATCTCTTCCAATGTAACTGGATTCTTATTCTTTTTCTTCTTCTTCTTGGATAGAGTTGTGGAGGGACCTGTATGTAGTACCAAAGCAAGTTTTTTTGCTTGGTCTAACATTCTTGGTGAAGGCTTTGGTGTATGTGTACCAGTATCATGTTGCTTGGTGTCTAATTGTCAGTTGGGAGTGGATGTCTCCACATCAACCTTTGGTTTATCAGCATCTCCTTCGGTATCCTTGGGAGTGGTATCATCTTGTTTCTCTTCTTCACCTTTATTTTATTTTTTCCCTCCATTTGTTTCTTTCTATTCATCAGATGTGTTTTTTGGTTCCTCTGCACCCTTATCCTAAGGTATGCTTGCATCAGGCTTAGGTGACTTCTCCTTTTGTGAGATGATATTGATAGAATGTATCAATAATAGAATTTGACCTGGTATATTCACCTATGCAGCATCTGTAGTTGTATCTTGTTCCTTAGGCTACTCGGATGTTACAGTAACATCTTCATCTACCTTTACCTTATATGTAGGATCATCCTCTGTGATATCAATGATAGTATTATCAGTGAATGTTTCATCTGCAATATCCATATCCTTGTTAGCTTTTGTGTTCAATTCTTCTTCATTAACATCCTCACCGTCATTTATAAGAATGTGTGTTGGGCTTGGTTTAGCATGTTCTTCTTTATTACAAGGCTCCTCGGTAAGAGCTAATAGTGGCTTGGGGCTTGAATCCTCCTTAGGTGTATTGATGATTTTATTTCAGATATCATCACTTTCTTTGTCAAGCTCAATTAATTTTCCTTGTAGCACTTTTTAGGCTCTTAATTTTGGTGAGAATCTTTTCTAATTTAACTTCATCATTTCTTCAATTTTCTCCATTTTGGACTCGAGTGACATAATTGAAACTAGGGATCTTTCCCTTATCTATTTTTCTTCCTTTAGTGCATATGTCCACCTTGCTTAAAGTCTATCTAGAATTTCTTTAGGAATTTTGTCTTGAAATTGTATTGGTACATAATTGAATATACACATTGTTGTGATAATTTCCTACTTTATCTTATTCTAATCCTCGGGATCCACTGTTAGCCATTTCCTAATCTTAGGGTCTGTTATTAAACCTCTCTTAATGGTAGATGCACATACCTCATCAATTGTAGTAGGGAACTTATTCTTAATAGGTTGTTCATCTTGTTCAGTGTCCTCTATATCTTCCTTACTTCTGATTATTCTTCTTCTTTTTGTTGGTGCATGTTTTCTAGTTTGAGGCTTCCTCTTGTAAGTCCTCACTTGTCCTTTCTTGGTCGGTGATGAAGTTGCAAGTTTTTTTGTCTGAGTTCTAGTCCTTGATGTAGCTGTAGTCCTTGGTTTCTTTGCAGGTTATGGTGGTGGTGCATCAGACTCTATAGATTCAGAGTCACTCAATTGTTTTTCTTCACTAATGAGTGACTATCCCTTGGTGTCATCCTTTTGTTCTGACTCCTCATCATTTACCGACAACTTCTTCTTCAGTGTCTTGACCATTTTATCTTTCTTTCTATCAATTTTCTTCACAACTAAGCCAATTTTTATCCTTTCCTTGGCTTCCTGATAGGTTCCAAACCTAGGTTGTGACTTGTCCACTAGTTCATTTATCAATGCTTCAATGGCATTGGTGGCTTGATCTATGTTGACCTCATAGTCAAGTGGTGCTAACCATGCTATCCTCAGTACAACTGGTTTGATAAAGGTGTTATCAATGTCCACCATAAAATAAATTCTAGTCTTATACTTTTCTACCAATTTTTCTGGTATCCTCATCCTTTTCTGCATTCTTTCCTTAAATCCAGTGAAGTATTCATCCATAACTGATGCAAATTTGTCACCTAGTGACTTGATGAATTCACTGATTTGAATGGTCACTGGTCGTGTAGTATCCTAGTTAACATTACCTATAGATGGAAACAAGTTCTGGAAATAGAAAAATGTACACATTAGAAGTGATCCAAACTTACATGAATTGGACTTTGTAGACCTGATTGTCCCCATGTTCTCATCTAACTACTAACTACTTCAGTAGAAGCTCAGATAGATCTAATTGTAGACCCTTCTTTACAATCTTGTAAGCAGTGTCAACTGTTCCATATGCTATGTTGTTTAACCTTCTAGATTGGTATATCTTGTATCCTAGTACACATGCACCAAACTTTAGTTTTGGATCGGTGATGGTTTTAACCTTCAATCCTCTGTTATCCCATATTGCACCTATCATCTTCTCTATCTCAGGATGAGAAGGGTGTTTGATTACCTTGGCCTTTTGTTTATAGGATAACCGGTAACATCATGTATCACATCTCTGATGATCAGTTTTGGCTCATCTAGCCACATCTTTCAGTCGTGCACTCTGTTCAGCACTACCTGAATCCACTCAATTTTAAACTCCCTCAGGAACATTAGGGAATTTTCCATCCCTTTGACCTTGATGTGTTTGTGTTCCTCCATGAGGGTTCCACCTATACAAATTTTCTTGTAAGCTTGATCAACCTCAAGATCTCCTATCTCGGCGATCTTTCAATGTATGTATGAACATACATCTTGAATCAGTAAAACCCTAGGTGGAATGTCGTAGAATGCACTAGCATTGTTAGGTTGTGAGGCAACCTCTGGAAAAAATTTGTAATTAGGTTCTTCACAAGTGGAGTTATTGATCAGATTAACCTTCTTTTCTTTGGCATTCTTGATTTTGGAAACTCGTGAAGTGGTTTCCATCATTTTCATGAATTTAGGGCTATTTCCGTAAAACAAATAGTGAGCTCGGTGATTCTAGTTACTTATTTCAACCTTTTGTAGTTGTTATTTTTTGGAATTTGAATGTCATGAATCTGCTTGGAATGCTCTTCAATTTGGTCGCTCTATTTTTCTTTGCTCTGCTCTGCTCCACTTCTTAATCACTTTGTGAATAATGAGCTCTTTCGCCACCCTATTTATAGATGATTCCCTAAGTGGCACAATTAATGCTCTGCCCACTTGTTGAGTGTTGAAGACAGAAATGCTCGAGTATCACAAAAAAATTTGGCTCGAGGTAAGTGACAACTCACTTGACCTTTTATAGGTTTACTGACGGTGCTCGGTAAATGGCGAAGACTCCAATTCATTTTACATGATTACCGATGAGTCTCAGGTTACATTGATTAACTTGGTTTTCACATGTACACCGACGATTCTCAGTATGTATAGACAACTTAGATTTTGTAGGTTAACCGATGCTTTTTGATATGCATTAATTGACGAGATTGGATTCATAGAATCATAACAAGTACTACTATAGTGCATCTGTAATCATGCTAGTTTGGCATTTTATCAATGTATAATGGAACTGATGCAAAGTATAACTTAGTATAGTGCATTTCCATACTTACATGTTCATCTTAGGTGGGGGTGGTGATATCACTAGATCCATTGGATAAGGTGTCACCAATTGCATTTCTCAGTCTAGCTTCATCAGTGTTTGTAGCTTTCCTCCACATTTTGTTTCTCATCTTCCTAATGTCTTCAATGGTATTTCCATTGAAAAAGGTGCTTGTCTCTGTCACTTGGTCTCTGCAGTCCTTGCTTAGATGACCAACCCTATGACAGTGTAAGCATGCCATTCTGGGGTTAGTCCAAATTCTAGACTTTCTTTTTCATATCCTCATGCAATTTTCATCTATGTGACCAAATCTACCACATATTGTATAGTTTATTCATCTGTTGTAATCCCAAACATATGAGTTACTGACTCTTTTCAGTTGATAAGCATCTTCTTGATCTTTAGGCTTCCATTCTTGCTTTTTCTTCTTCCTGCATTCAAGAGATGTGTGCCCATGCATTTTGTAAGTAGGAGAGTATTTTTCCATGTAGGTTTCCTTCTTTGGTTGTTTCACCTTAGATTTACATTCATATGCTTTATGTCCTTTCTTGTTACATTTATAACAATTTCCAATGAATGAGGGTGTGGATTTAGGAATACGTTTTATTTTTCTCCTGCAAACATTTGACGTGTGGCCTAGTTTTCCACAGTGATTGCATGACTGCCTTCTTGGTCTTGGATTTGTGTAGACATTCTTTGGATCAGCTTGGTTTGGTGATTCTCCATGCTCGATATACCCTAGTCTAGTATTATTGTTGACTCTTATTTGTCCATCCAGAAAATTATCCATCCTTTTTGTACTTTCTTCAGCTCTTTTAATCATATCATTGTGTTGTTGATGAATTCTTACTTCATGCTTTAGTTTTTCATTTTATTCTATCAACTCACCAATAGCTTCTATTCTTTCAATGAGTTCTATGTTCATTCAGTTTGCCTCCTGACTCATAAGAATAATCTGATTGGTGATCTCATGATGATGTTCAGTAAGTCTTTGTATTTATGACTCTTTCTCTTGTAGCTTTTTCAGTGATCTTCCTCTTGTCATCAATAGCTAGTGTTCTTTCTTGTTTAGCTTGTCTAGCATTGTTCATGACATCAATCATCCTTACCATCTGTGTCTCTTGACTGATTTGCATTATGTTTACTTTCTCTGTTAGATGTTGATTGCTTTCATTCAGACTTGTGATGCTACCTTCAGATGTGGCTGATGCTTTTCTAGATGTAGATCTTGATGACTCAAATAGATCAGGTATCTCTTCTTCATGATAGTTTATTTCATTACAACAAGATTCCATAACCTTTCTTTCATCCAGTAGTTCTCTCATCTTGATTCTTGCTGCTTTGTATTGCTCATAGAAGATCTATATTTCTGGCTTTTGATTCTCAATACCTTTTTCTAGCTTATACCTTTCCATTGTATGATCTTTTCTCTTAAGTCTTTTATACTTTTCCAAATAAGAGATCTAGCTCTGATACCAATTGTTGGAAATAATAGAATGGTGAGTACTTAGAGGGGAGGGGTGAATCAGTACCCTTAAAACTTTTATCACTTAACCTTTATCCTTTATGTAATCAATTGCATGTGTTACCGACCATCTCTTTTATTCTATCTTTATGCATGTAATATCAATTCATAAACTTAACTAGAACATAAACATTCATAGAAACATTCATGAAATGTATTGACACATGACACAAGATTTGGTAATGCAGAAAACCCCCGTTAGAAGGTAAAAACTACGGTGGGGATGAAACCCACAAAACTTCACTATCTGCAGAATGGAAGGGGTCGGTTAAGGCTTACAATTTTGATCACTTCTGATGATCTACCCTATTAGGAGTAATTTGTGGAGACTAGTTAAGGTATACTCTGTTAAGAGCTTTAGCAACACTATTTGGTGTGCACTCGGTTAAGAGATTTTACAAAGGATTATTAAATCCACCTTTCTCAAGGATTTCTTCTATTTCCTATACTTGTTAGAATGTAGTCAAAAATATTCATTGACCTGAGTATATGCAATCTAGAATTTATCAATACAAATCCATTAAATATTACATGTATATTTATCACCTATAGTGATTGATCAATACCTCTATTATAATCGGTAGCCTTGGATCTTGTTCTTGATAACTGATTTCATATTTGGTTGTTCTACTGCATAAAACTTTGTCTTTAATCCATAGAAGTGTTTGCGACTTCAATCATCATCACATCCATATGTTTTGAATCCATAGAAGTTTTTGCGACTTCAATCATCATCACACCCATATCTTTTGATTGATTACACATCTATTTATACAATAAGTTATACCTAAATGAGTTTCACGCATAACAATGATAACTCTATGATCAAAGGTTTACAACTTGACCTCGATCTCCTAGTTTGCATGTTTCTAATCCGTTAGACTGATTAAAATAATGACAATTACATTGCTTGACCCTCAATAAATGGATCTAAAGCTAATTGAAAATATAAATATAAAACACAAGTGTTTTAGCTGATGTGGAAGTCAGATCCACATTTCTTGGGATTTATAACTGTCTCTTGGTAGACTGATGCTCGGTTTTCTCTTTAGTCTGTCTCTTAGGTTCCTCTGGTATCTGTTCTGTCGGGTTCTCTTATTGTTTGTTTTGTTGGGTTCCTTTGTCAGTTTACTCTGTCGGGTTGCTCTTGTAAACTGTGTCGTCAATTTACATTGTGACCTTCTTTGTCGATTTGCACTAAGCCTGTCTTTCAATGTTGGTGTTACCGATGGTTCAAAACTATTTTTCCTTTAATACTAATGGAAAAATATGTCTTCACAACATATACATTTATTCATTGCAAATATTGTACCAGAATGATGTACAAGCTAAAAATAAAACATCCAAGCACCATTCAAAAGCTCATGAAAAGGGTATGGATATTGAAGATTCTATTATTCAGAAAGGAATACTCAATATTAATGAAGAGAACAATAATGCAAACACTTCAAACAAGAAATCAAAATTTTGGTCTTGGAATAAAAATGTTACAAATTATGGTGTTGTTGATGCACGATTTCTCAATACAACACAACCAAAACTCAGTCTTAAAGGACCAAATGTTATGAACACACAAAATATTACTCAAGCACCACCTCAAATGCAGATGAAAAATAACATGCAACAAACTCGACAACATCGACCGCTGAGAAATAAGGATGGACCTCAAAGATAATTCAGACCATTGGGTGAACACTTGATTCTGTAGTGCGAGAATATCTTCAAAGAAACTTTATTCAATTACCTGGGATCAGAAGTGAACAAGTATTCAAACCCCCTTGGTAGGATGACGATAAATATTATGACTACCATCGATCCAGAGGTCACAAAATGAATTCTTATTTTCAATTGAAGCATTTGGTGCAAGATCTCATTGATCAAGGCTTATTTGAAGTAGAACCTCCTGCAGGTTCCTCCAATACTGATCACATTATTTTCAAGGACCCATTGACTGATCGTGGAAAATGAAAATCACCTTGTTCAAATTCAAAGTCTAATGTCAATTATACCCGAATGGGTCATGATCATACCATAAATTGTTTTTATGTTGAGTCAGATGCATGTGTGTCCACTATTATCATAAAAAATATGAATCCTCAAAGTCACTACTTTCCGCACCAAGATTATTGTCCTAGAGTACCTCCCAGATGCAAATTCTCTACTGAGTATAATCTTGTTGATAATCTTGGAAAATCCCCAACACAAATTTCTATCCTTGAATTGTTGCACATGTCCCCTCAGCATAAAAAGATCCTTGACAAAGCCTTAAAAGAATCTACTATCCCCAAGGACATTGATGTTACCCAGTTTCAAGTAATAATAGGGCAATTTTTTGCATCACAAAACATTACCTTTTCACCAAACGATGTCCCTCAAGATAGAATCATTCATAATGATCCCTTACACCTTCAATTTTTCATTCATAATTACAAATTAAACTTTTCATCCATAATTGTAAAATCAAACAAGTCATGATAGATGGTGGAATAGGACTTAATATTTGCACCTTGAAAGTTGTCACATGTCTTGGCTACACTAAAGATGATATTGATCCATCAGGAAAAATCACAATCAAATCATATGATGACATTGAACATCCTTCTAAAGGAGTCATTGTATTGCCTATCAGAGTTGGTCCAACTATTGAAAACACATTTTACAAGTCTTGGACCTAAATATTCCTTATAACATGATCTTGGGACACCCTTGGATCCATGCTATGAAAGCAGTCCCATCTACTTAGCACCAATGCTTGAATTTTTCCCATAATGGAGTGGAAATCACTATTCTAGGAGACCCTATTCCCTTTCATTTTTGTGTTAATATTAGAAACACTCCTACAGAGTAGGTACATGTAAATAGTGAAGCAACATCGAGAAAATATTCCAAATATGTTGATCCATCCACACTCACAAAGATGATCAAGGGGAATATGAAAATTGAAGACAAAGGTTGTAGAGAATATACCATGGCTCAAGCTTTTCACATTGGGAAATTACCTCTTTCCGCAAAGTCCTATGGAAAGTCACAATTATTGCAGAAATAACAACCAAAGACCACTATGCAATTTAATACCTCTACTACATTTAAAAGTTGGGTAGGCTTACATGAAGAATGTGTTTATGATAACACATCTACATGGATTTATAAGGATAAACAAGAACAACAACAAGATCTTGCTCCAACACCTATTGAGAGATATGGACCAGGGTTCACAATCATGCAAAAAAAATGGCTACAATGGTTGTAGTGGTATTGGAACACAAAAAAAGGGAATTATTAAGCCTATTATTGTACAAGGATGACCTCCTCATCTGAGACATGGATTTAAACCTTTGCAAATTGACTCTTCGCGTACTAAGTTGACTTTACGTGAAAACATAGATGCTTTAAACAATGACAAGGCATCTAAGGATACCCATCCTGAAACTACCAACTCCAATGAGTGGGAATGGAATTCCTATTCCTCCAACTCATATGAACTTGACCATGTTTTTCCTAATCCCGATGACCTACCAATCAAAGATAAACATCATGTCGATGGTGTACCCCCTCCTAGGACTTGTCCTCAAGCCTGGATCAAAACTTTCTGGGATCCTAGCCCTGATTCTTCTGAGCATGAAGCCAATGACACTGATGGAACCAATATGTGTATCTTTTCCCTTACACCTAACTTTTAGAACATATGCAATACTGACAATGACATCCCTTTAGTATACCCTGAGCTAATAGATTGGGATCAACAAGGACCACCGAGGTTAGATTTCTTTGAAAATTATGAAGCAATACTAGAATTATTTGAACTCCAAGAAGGCATGCCATGTGGCAATAACAAAGCAATATTCACCATTGATCTTGATTCCACAACATATTTTAGGGATTCGACTCCATATTCCAGTCGCAAAATTAAAAATAAAAGAAAATAAATAAATAAATGAGAAAATAGGTCTTCTAGTTAAAACAGAAAGATGTCATTAGACCATGAAAAAATAAAAATAAAGGACGTATTTGAGGGTGAAAAACTCTTTGAGGTGCCCGAGGATGGAAGATTGGATATACCCCCATAGAAATAAAAGTTAGCACTATTGATTGAAATGACATAATAAACCAATTTGGGAGTGCCAAATAATCCTAACATCATACATTTTGCAGCCTCATTATCAAAAGAAGAAAAGGATGAATTTGTAAGATTCTTTTTGGAAAGACAGATTAACTTCACCTAGTCCTATGCATATATTCCTGGCCTAGATCCAGAATTAGTCCTTCATCACTTGTCACTGAAACCAAGTGCAAAACCAGTAAAGTAAAAATTGAGAAAAATGCATCCTTAAATAGCTCTATTAGTAAAAGCATAATTGAAAAATTTACTAGATGTTGGTTTCATTAGACCAATTGACAATGCAGATAGGATTTCTCATTTAGTCCCTATTAGCAAACACACTGAAGGTGTCATAATATGCACATATTTTTGTGACCTGAACAAAGCATGCCCTAAAGATGACTTTCCATTACCAAATATTGATATCATAGTGGACATGACAATGGGATATGAGATGCTATCATTGATGGATGACTTCTCTGATTATAATCAAATCATAATTTCTCTCGAGGATCAACCCAAAACCAATTTCACATGTGCTTGGGGAACATACAATTAGAATATCATGCCCTTCAGTCTCAAGAATGCTCGAGCAACTTATCGAAGAGCAATGACTACTATCTTCCATGATTTTATGCATATACTGATGGAATATATCGTTGATGATCTACTATGAACATCTCCTACAAGAAAGATCACTTGAGCATTTTAGGTAAAATCTTTGAAAGAATGGAAGGTTACAAGCTCCGCTTGAATATAAAGAAGTGTGTTTTTAGAGTTGTTTCTGGAAAATTCTGGGGTTACATTGTTTCCTGTCGAGGCATTAAAGTAGACCTTGAGAAAGTAAAATCCATATTGGAAATGCCTCCTCCAAATAATCCAAGGAAACTAAGAATTATATAGGGAAAGTTGCAGTCTATTTGAAGATTCATTGCAGAGTTGGCTAATAAGTGTCAGTATTTCCAACATCTGCTACATAAAGGTGTATTTTTAACTGGAATGAACAATGTGAAAAATATTTCCAGAAACTGAAGGACTATTTGCTTAATCTGCCAATATTGATGCCTACTATTATAGGAAAGACATTTATTTTGTATATAAATATGCTACTGAAAATGCATCAGGAGCCCTTTTGGCGCAACATGATGAACTAGGCAGAGAAAGAGCTATTTACTACATAAGTAGACACTTGTGGGATATGAACTAAATTATTCACTCATTGAATGAGCATGTCTTGTTGTGGTTTTTGCAACACATAAATTAAGACATTACATGCTTCATCAGAAAACTATGCTCATGTCACGAATTGACCCACTAAACAACCTTCTCAACAAAGCACCTCTCACGGGATGCATGGCCAAATGGGTAAGATCCTAAGTGAATTTAATATTGAATATGTATATCATACAAAAATAAAAGGCCAGGTAATAGATGACTAGATTGTAGAAGCACCAGGGCCAGATGATCATCCTCTGCTATCAGATTTTACAGATGAATCAATCTTCACATTTACAACATCTAATGAATGACAACTATACTTTGATGACTCACATACTATAAATAAATCAGGAGTAGGCATCATGTTTGTAACTTCACAAGGTGATATCATACATAAATCATATATAATAGAATTTGAATGTACTAACAAAATTTATGAATATGAGGCTCTAGTCACTGGACTCAAGCTAGCAATTCAATGGAAACCTCAACATCTCAAAGTATATGGTGATTCCCAACTAGTCATCTGAAAGATGAGAAATTAATTCCCTACAAGAATTTGACAGACTTCCTAAAGTCTAAATTTGTTACAATAAAATTTCAAAAAATTCCTAGGGTACATAACAAGTAGGAAAATGCTATGGAAACTATCACCTCCATGATTGGCATGCCACACAATGAATAATGTTGTGAATTTCTAGTGGAGTAGTTACAAATCCCTGCATTTGATATTCCGCAATCTAAGCTCATGTGTGAAATTATTGGTCCCGATTCCCCTTGGTACCAAGATATTTATAATTACTTGCATGCCCAAATCCTACCTCCTAGCTTATCCAAGTACAAACGTTGGGCCCTTATCCGACAAGCTGCTAGATATGTCATCGTCGATGACACCCTTTATAAGAGATCTTTTGACCAAACCTTGCTCAGATGTTTTGATTTGTGAGAAGCCAAAACTGCTTTACATGAGGTCCATGATGGTATATGCGGAGGTCATTTCAATGGTTCTTGCAAAAAATCTGGTAAGAGTTGGATACTATTGGCCCACTATGGATCAATATGCACATAAATTTGTAAAAAAGTGTTACAAATGTCAGATATATGGTAATTTGATTCATGCTCTAGCACAAGATCTTCACTCAGTTATCTGTCCATGGCCTTTTTCTCAATGGGCATTTGATCTCATAGGGAATATTACTCCTCTTTCTGATTCAGTCCTAATATCTTCCTAACTAGTCCAAGGTCATTCTGAACTCATTTGGTCAATCTAAGGCATTGTCAAAGTTCATCGATATCTCATCATTATCCATCCAAGGCATTGTCAAAGATCATCGATGCCTCATCTATTTTCATCATCAATCGATAGCATTTTCAAAGTTCATCAATGCTATCGTCATCAATCCTTATTATCATTAGATGACACTGTCAAATTTCATTAATGTTGTTTCAAATCAACCTTATTAACCAAACTAATTTCTTTGAGCGTATTGTTGAAGTTCATCGATGCCTCATCATCATTATCATCAATCTGATCCAATTCAATTCAATAGCACTGTCAAAGTTCATCAATGCCTTCTCGTCATCAATCTTTTTTGAGTGCATTGTTAAAGTTCATCGGTGCTATTTCATCATTAATCTTTTTCAAGTGCATTGTCAAAGTTCATCAACGCCTCATCATTTCCTAAACCATTTCAGAACCATCAGAATCGTTCCTAATTCTCATCAAGATTATCAAAACCAAGTCAATTTCACATCAATGCCATTTTGGGATGAAAAACCCATAATTTATCCCTATGTCCCAATTGAATAAATAAATTGACTTTATTTATTCCCTCTTTCCCATGTCTTCACAATTAATTAACTGACTAATTTTCCATGTTGGAATTTCATAATTCCTATTCATTAATTTCCATTTTTGTGGGAAATATGAGTTTTTCAAATTCAAAATTTCCTCATATTAATTAGCCTCCATTTGTCATAGTTCATGACACTTTCCACTTTTCCTTTGTCACCATTTGTCATAATTTATGACAAATTTTCCTTCATTTTTCCACACTAATTTTCCCAATTTGATCTCTTACAATTTGTCATAATTTGTTATAATATGACACTTTTCTAATTTCACTCTTTAATTATGACAATCTTCCAATTTGCACACCTAATTGCTAATTCTGCATTTTGGTCTCTCTTCCTATAAATTGAGATCAATTTTCTCAATCAAGTTAACCATCACATTTCAAATCTTCTCGCCATCATAATATCACTTATCTTTCCTATTTTGAGTGCATTTGTAATATGGGAGCTACATATCACATTTTGGAGAAGCAAGAAAGGACACAATTGTCAAAATGAGGGAGTTTGTTTAGAGTTTACATTTTCCTTATCTCATTTTCTTTTATGTTCGGATAGGTTGATTTTGCATATGTTTAGGGTTTGATGGTTGCTCTTATTATGCATTTTGGTTCATTTTCCTGTTCTACAACTATTTTTCCTACAACTATTTTTTCCTCTACAAAGCTTCTTAAGCTTTTTCAAAATGTAATCTTAAGTTTTATTTTAATATGATATGATTTTTTTCTAGGGGAAAAAAAAGAAATTTTAGATTTTATAATATTGACACCATTTTCTAAATAAATAAGTTCAACAACAACTATAATTTAATCTTTTAAGGTTCACCACTACCCAAATATCAAATAATTGAAAGGAAATTAGTTTAGAATGGGCGATATCATTGAAATGTTTATTTTCACAACGAAATTTCATCATGTTACCAAATAGATTTGAACCATGTTCCCAAATTCTTACAATTGAATTTTAAAATGTCAATAGCATACTCAAAATCTTTAGACCTGGTGAAAGAATTAAAGTAAAAAATTACCAAGAATATTTGTAAATATTTGATGCAATTAACCACAAAGAAATGCACCAAATTTCATACTTCAACAAGCATTTATTTAATACTTTATTTATAACTATGAGCTCAGTAATAATGGAGAATACCAAAGACATAAATGACCAAAGACATAAATGAGTGCAGTGAGTGGAGGCTACGATAGACACCTTGAACACCATTATTGAAGAAATTTGTTCTTCTTACTTTGACTTTGTTTTGTAGGGGTCATTTCTTCTTTATATCTTGAACTCCACGGGAGTCAGTTTCTTGAAAAATCTAATTGTGTGGGTTGAACTACAAGTATTTGTAGTACCAAGGGCATCATAACGATCTTTTTTGTGAAACTCTTATACAAAAAAATTCCAAATGCATGCATTGTATCTATTCAAATGCAGGGGAAAGAAAAATGCCACATGTTAAAAACTTGTCATTCTTTCACTTCATGACATTCTCTACTTCCCGTTTGTAAATGCACATATTTGTAACGACCCGACTTTATTTTTAGTTCCATGCACAATCTTCACTACTCCGCCAACTCAACTCATACATTAAAATGAACATCATTTTTTTTTTAAAAAGCCAAAATATTTATAGACAAATTTGTTGCCAGTGTAGGTAGGACACCTCTCGGCTTAATGATGTTAGTTTATACTTTGTACATAAACTCCTATTGAGGATCTGATTCATTAAACATAGAAATTGATTCAACTCAAACTTGTTTTCAATATGAAGAAACAACAATAAACATGCCTTAGATATTAAGTATAGATTTTGCCTAGAAAGAAATACTTGCATATAGTTAATCGAACACAATTTTCTTTATACAATTATCTTGTGTGCAACCCATGATTAGATAGATTAAATTTGGTTAGTATTTCTGAAAAACAAGTTGGTGTAAAACCAAACATTTGTGTGAAAATTTATTTGCACATATTTTAATTATAAAAAAATAAATCCTCATATTTAGTTAAGAGGTACTAGTAGGTGGCTCTCCCAAATATTTTCATCAAACATGTCTTCCAATTATTTGCATTTATACTTGTAACTAGGATAATTGAATAACATCGTGAAATTTTGTGACTTTAATATAAATGCTCCATTACTTAAATTGCAAAAGCATTTAACCATTGTTAGAAGCACCTATATTATATTTTATTTTTGTACCCAACTTAACTTCTATTTATTTTTATAAATATTTTTTTAGAAAAACACAACATCTTTCTAATTGCTTGAAAAATATGATGATAACTTCAACTTGTGCATGATATCATTAAGTACTAAAATGTAAGTTTTATCTGTTATTTTATATAGGAAAATATAATTAGATTTCAAAAAAAAATTAGTGCATTAGATAAAATTTCTAAGAAAAATACACAATTGATAAGTAGGAAATATTTTCCACAACAAGTCAAATTGTGATATTGCTATCAAGATTCAACTATATAGTTTTGTCAAACTCATTGATCCATGTAAATGAGTACTCATTGACCCATGTTTTATGAGTATTGTGTAGTTGTGAGATGGGTTCTTGTGAACCACTACTCATGAAACATGGGTCAAGGAATTTGACTCAAAAAATACACAATTGAATCTTGATAGCAATATCACAATTTGACTTGTTGTGGAAAATATTTCATACTTGACAATTAATGAGCTTAAGGGGTTTTCTAATGAATGGTTCACAAGGCACAACACTTTCTGAATATTTTGCAAATGAAGTTGTGAGCAAAGTAGGCATAACCATGGAGGAAACTCTGCAGGCTTGAGATGGAGAAGTACTGAGATGAGTGACCTCCCATGAAGTCCTGATGCTTCACCTCTGTGATCATCACCTAGATGCAATGAGTGCTAAGTGTTCCATTCATTCTCATAAGAGATGGGTTCTTGTGAACCACTACTCATGCAACATGGGTCAATAAGTTTGACTCAAAAACTACAAAGTTGAATCCTGATAGCAATATCACAAATTGACTTGTTATGGAAATATCTCCTAGTTATCAATTGATGAGCTTAAGGGGCTTTCTAATGAATGGTTCATAAGGCACAACACTTGCTAAAGGTTTTGCAAATGAGGTTGTAAGTAAATAGGGTTAACTATGGAGGAAACTTTGTAGTTAAGCATGCTTGAGCTGAAGAAGTATTTGTTAAAATAACTGAGAGGGGGGGTGAATCAGTTAGAATCAGTTTCCTCACAAATTATCCTACAACCCCAAATTTCTCTAGATGTATACCAAAACAAATTCAATCATATAAAACTCAGCTCGGTAAAAATGTATTATGTAAACTTAAACTTTCATCAATAGTGTTTGTCGAGTGTTAGTAAATTAATACTGTGATTACCGATCTAGGTCAATAAAATAAAATGTAAAGTAAAATAACAATCCACAACATTCATACAAATTGACACATTGATTTTTAACGTGGAAACCCTACTAAAACACGGCACTATGAAGCCTCTTGACAGTTCTACTCCTTCGGACTGCATCCTTTCCTGCTCTTGCATTATGCTTTTGTGACTTATCCTATGTCGGCCTTTCATTGCTTGTCCAAATGTACTTTACATGATGTTTCTTTTTCCCTAGCTTGGGTACTCTTGAGGATTTTGCCTTTGAGGATTTCTTCTCTTCATTCTCCTTAATTCGCATGTCTTCCATCTCTTCCACCAGATTGCTAATCCCTCATATCCTCCACCTTGCCAAAACAATGGGACTGCGCGATGTGATCTTGCTTGGGAGTTTGATGCCCATTCTGTCTGGAGGCATCCTTTGTACATACTTATTGATCCTGAAAAAATCCAAAAAAGGATATATTGTCAAAAATTCTAAAAATTGGAAAATATCCTGAAAAAATGATCATCTTAGTGAAAACCTAGCAATAGATGCTTTGATTTATCTCTAAAAAATTATATATTCCAAAAATACAAAAATTTAAAAAAATTCAAAAAAAAAAAACAAGTGCCTTGGTGAAAATCTGGAAACAAGCGCCTTGGTAGCAAAAATTCAAAAAAATTATAAAAAGTCCTGAAAAAAAAAAGAAGAAAAAAATGAAAAAGATGAAAGAGAAAAAATTGTAATAAAATTCAAGTGGTGAAAACCTGGAAACGGGCGCTACTTGAGACCTTTGCACCCCTGTTTCTTAGTGCGTGTCCTCGACACTTAGCCTTTCTCCATCATGCCTTAGTCTAGAATTGGTATTTGTCTTTGTCTAGGGGGCATAACTGTGTTAGCTTTGGTCTCTTGGATGCATTAGTCTTTAGGACATCTCACAAATGGTGTTTTTCAACACCACCTCAACTGTATTTTTCAATATAACCCTTGACATCAAGTGTTTTTCAACACTTATTGGTTTGGTCTTACCCAGTTTTTTCATGTGATCTTACCTGCTTGCAAGCATTCAATCCTTATCCTCAGAACTCAGTATCAGTTAACAGACTTAAATTTTTAAACACAACACTTAATGCTTGAGCTATGTCATGATCTTTTCTTTGTGTGCTGACTATTATTGATTTTCGTTGAGTGTTCTTATCTAATAAGTCTCTTTGGGATGCATAGCTAGAGGACTTGGGGCATGGAATATATTTTTATTTGCTTCCTGCTTTATGCTTCACTATTTTTGCACACCCGTTCTGCTGGTCATCTTGACCACTATGCCTTGATGCGAGCGTGGTTTTGCTACATTAAATTGGGTAAGCTAACATCATAGTCATCTTGACCTTTATGTCTTTGATGCTTATGTTAGAATATTTCCACATTCCAATCCGATATCAATCATATTCATATCTTCATAGTTGCACTTGTGACTAGTGATGATTGTGTGATTTTCTGATGTCCGTTAATAATGGCCCAATAATGAAAATAAGTTCCTTAAAATTCTCTAATGAATGATGAACACAAAATCCTATGTTACAGTTGCTATATTGCAAGTACACCTTTGCATTTTCATATAGCTTGCATTGTTAGACCTCATGTTAGTTTGCATTTTAGGCTGCATTATGAGTTTGAGAGGGTTTCCTTCATCTTTCTTGTGGACTTTTAGTCAACTGTGATCATGTTCTAATCTTCATTTCCTTATCTTCTTTCGTGATCTCAATCAAATTTTTCTATCTTAAACAGTTGATTGATTTTGGGGCATTCTCTTTCTTAAGGCAAATTCTCTTTCTTCTCTCAATTTCTTTCCACCTCTTCCAAACTTCTATCTTCCATTCGCTTTCACCCACTTCTTTTCTTCTAATTCAACCTTGGGGCATAATCTTTCATTTTTGATGATCTAACTTGGTTCTTTGATCCTTATATCTTTCATCTTACATCAAGAACCTTATTTTTAGTTCAATTTGATCAAATTTATCAATTTGTTGTTACTCCTCTATCTCATTTTGATTTTGATCACGAGGGGCAGTACCTATCAAACTTCACTCCTTGATTCATCTTTATCAATCCTATCATTTGTTCCACTTGGGGCAACCTTGCTTGAGATTCTTATCTCAGACATGTCAATTACTTATTTACAATGGTGTTGACCTTGTCTTTTTTGCAATCAGCTTATCTTGTTCTGATGTCAATTACTTATTTACAATGATGTTGATGTATGTGTTGTTTTGTGATCCCAAATCGATCTCACACTTCAACTGCATTCTTTGACTACATGTGTTCCTAGGATGATCACACATTAGTCAAAGAGGGGCAAATGTATGAACCCTAAAATGGTCGCCTGGACTATGGGCCCTCATTTATCAATTTATCAAATTCCTAAATCAATGCTTTGCAACATTTTCAATTCAAATCAATTTCCTTGATCAAAATTGTAATTAATTCAATTATTTCAATATTTCCTAAGGTTTGATCATTTCATCAATTATCTTATTTAATTAAAAGAAAACAATTCATTTTTATTAAATAAAATAATCTTATTTAATTAAAATTCCTTTTTAATTAAATAATCTTATCTTATTTAATTAAAATCTCTCTTAATTAAATAATATTATCTCATTTAATTAAAATATCCCTTTTTATTAAATTAAATAATCTTATTTAATTAAAAGAAAATCCCTCTTTTAATTAAATAAAACCCCCACTTAAATCCCTCTTTGTTGAAAAAGGAAATAAATTAAATCAAGATAAATAAAGTTCTTTTTCTACACATCTTCCTAAGTGGTGGGCTTTTTACCTCTTAATCATAGCCTTTGATTTTGCCTTTTAATTTCCACCGTCCATTGTTCTTTAAAAGGAAACCTCTCATTCTCATTTGATAATGAAGATTTATGTTATTGTTATGCTGCAGGTTTGGAGAGCAATTTTGGAGGAGAATTTGAGCACTTGAGCTTGCATATTGCAACTTCTCTCTTCTTGTCTTCTTTTTTCATGCCACATGGCAATCCATTTAGAATAATTTTGCACTTGCATGTTAGATTAGATTCATGTTTCCTTTCATAGATTAATCTTACAGTTGTATTTCCTTTCATAGAATAATCATGCATTGTTATCATATAGATTAATTTCCTTTATTGCATTGTTATCATATAGAATAGATTTCATTTTCATGCATTGAATCTCTCATTTCATGGTGTACTTGCATAGGCACAAACTAGGTCAATCTGAGGGCCTTCATCATACACCTTTGCATTCCATGACTAGGGAGCTATGAGTCGATATTTGAGGCCTCATTCTTGAGCAACCTTGGATGGAATGACTCATAGAAGTGTGACACATTTTCAACACACACCTGGGACCGGTAACCCAAAATATTTTCACTCTTCTGAAGTGAGCTCGGTGAAGAGACAACCTTGTTAAAGGTTACAATGCACAGTATTAAATGTGACCTTGGTAGAGGATTTAAAAATAACAGTTCTCTCTTGACCGTGCATTCACTATGGGGTCAACAAGAAAACAATCAACATTCTCTGAATGTTATAATAAGGATTCACTATCCCACTTAGTTAAGAGATTTATCTGTAACAATGGTTAAATTGATACAATAATGATCTGATTCAAATACAACTCTGATTTGCAGATATTCAGATCTATTTTAAGTACATAATACCTCTGATCAATTTGTAGTTCTTCAGTTCATCTCATAATTCATACTTGTTATGCTTGGTAATCCTCTTTCCTCTATTTGCTTGATGATGTCTACAGAAAACTCTCATTTCTATCTTTAACCAGTTTGATCAATCATGCATAAAATTCGCATGTAAGCATCAAGTGCATGTATGGTTCTGTTCAAAATGAATCTCTTGTCTTTTTGTTGGACTTAATGGGAAGTAGTATTGAGAGGGGAGGAGTGAATTAGTACCTCTAAAACTTTTAACACTTTAGCCAATTTATCATTAGTGATCATTCAATCCTGATTTTACCAACCATTATTGTTATTCTTTCTTATGTAGACATTATTTGTTAACAATCTTTACAATCATCCATAGAAACATTAATGAAATTAACAAACACATAACACAAGATATGATATCATAGAAAACTCCTGTAGAAAGTAAAAACTGCGGTGGGGATGGCACCCACAAAACTTCACTATCTGCAGAATGGAAGGGAGTCGGTTAAGGCTTACAATTTGATCACTTCTGATGATCTACCCTGTTAAGAGTATTGAGGTGGAGATCTATCAAGATCTACTCTGTTAAGAGCTTTAGCAACATTGATTTAAGTGTGCACTCAGTTATGAGATTTACAATAGGATGATTAAGCCCACCTTTCTTGAAAGGATTTCATTAGTGTACTACACTTGTTAGAATGAGTACAAATGTTGACCCGACTGTATGCAATCTACTATTGCTGATGTATAGATCTATTAAATCTTTTACAATTACAATATCACCTTAAGTGATTGATGAATACCTTTCCTCTGCTTGTCGGTAGCCTCTGTTCTATTCTTGAAATTTGAATTGATTTTGTTTGTGTTCTTCTGCATGAATTCTCTATCTGGTCTTTAGTTGCTCTCTATGGCTACTTTCTTCATTGAAAAACAATAGTTCTTAGTGGATCGAGCACCTATTTATACAAGTTATTTGTCCTATCTTGGAATTCATGATTTACAATGTTAACTATTAGATCCAAGGTTTACAACTTGACCTTGATCTTTAGTTTGCATGTTTTAAATTAGTAAAATGAATTAAAACAATAAATATTACATTGCTTCCTCCGCACATAATGGATTAAAAAGCAAATCAAGAAGTTATAAATATAACTTCAGTGATTTATCTGACGTGGAAAGTCAGATCCACTTTTTGTGGGATGTAACTGACTGTCGGTTCTTGGCTGTCGATTTGAACTTGCAGTCTGTTAGCATTCCTTGTCTAAATTGTTCGTCAGGTTCCTTGTATTTGTCGGGTTCCTTTCTTTGTTGTTCGTCGGGTATCCTTTTTTTTTGTCATCGAAAAACACTTTGACAGTGTTCGTCGGGTAACCTTAGTGTTGGATAGTGTTGTACCCTGTCTATCAGTTTAGACTAAACCGATGGTGCAGATCATGTTTTTCTCCAAGTATACTAATGGAAAAATATAATGCCTTCAATCTCCCCATTTGACATTAGTATAAAAAACTGATATGTGCATAATACTGAAATTATTACTGTTCAGGCTTAGAATTGTCACCCTAACTCAGGCATTAGGGCTACACGACAATTCTATCCTAACAATGGAAACCTCTCCTAGTTGTGGGTAGACTATGGATGAAGAGGAATCTCCGGATTCTAGGCTGGTTCCTATAAAATATGGTATATCACTTCCCGATTGAAAACTGAATTGGGAAAAAGGAAAAAGAGATTTGTAACTGAACTTGCATAATAGAAAGGTGATACACCAAAGATATTCAGACTTCTTACAAAGTTTCAAACTAACCAATACTTATCGTATTATGGTGGATCTTTGGATTATCATTCACTGATCAATACATAGGCTAATTGAAAGGGGATAACTAGGGTTTTGACCACAAGTAATACTTCTTTCATTAACAACATGCCCATTCCACAAAAGGCTTATATTTCTGCAATATAGAATAGGAATTGGTGTAATTCACTAGAATATATTTGCAAAAAAAAAACATTACTCTTATATGTAGAAAATTGAAAAGGAAATATGAGCAAGGACCTCAACAAGAGATATATGAAAGTAAGGCAATTGTATTCTTCTTCAAAAATCTGTGTGTAAACTACATACATGGACTCCAGAATAATGCCAAGGAATGAAAAAAATTCTCTTGCACAACAATGAAATCACACATATGCAACTATAATGGAATACAAAAGAAATGGATCCATGACAATAGGAATTCAAAATTCACTAATGCTAATTCTCCTCCCAATTTGACTCCCTAACAAAAACTAAGAAACTCCCCTAAATAGCCAACATGGCTTATTCGAAATACTCCTTCCCTCCAAAAATCCTTTCCACAACTATAGGTTTTTTCCAAAATTCAAACCAATCCCTAAGTTTTAGCCTTTTAAAACTAAGCTCGTAATCACTAACATTGTAATTACATCTATTCGGATACATGGGATTCGAATAAAAAGAATGGTTTTCAAAAAACTGACTTTCAAACTTTGCCAAGTTTATTGCAAACCCTAAACAAATCGGCACTTAACTCCACATCTGTTGTTGACACCATACCCGAGCATTTGGAGGTAACTATGGTTTGTTTGAATGCATCGTCTTGACATGACTATCTTTAATGAAGAGATGGTTTGCAGTTGTCGTGGCACTTAAAGTACCAAGGTGGCAATGCTGAAGGAATGTTGATGCACTGTCACTATCATCGCATTTAATCCAACTGACAATGGAACTCAAATGCTAGTAAAATACAATGTATTGCACTTATCGGCCTCATTTGCACCTTTAGGGTTTTGTGTTTTTCAATGTGTTTCCGCCATGTTGCAAGTGGAAACCCTGAAGTCTATTGTTCAATCCACCATGTTCTATGGAAAATCTTTAAGTTTTATGAGTAAAATACCATTTATACAGTTAATACAAACTATAGTATAATTTATGTAGTATCCTTCTTCAGCAGAGGTCGCGGCTTTTGATCCTCATCTTGCTCAAACTCGAGCCCCAACTGTAATTTTGCATGTCTTTACTTTAATGCTGGGATTTTTTGCTGATATTGTGCCATAATATATGGCACTGAACAATGGTTTTTAACTCACTTTAATTCATCCCCATCACGGGTTTTGAACTTGCAGTTTGTTTGAAGGCTCGGGGAGTTCTTGTCTGTTTGTTGTCGCCACCACTGCATTTGAAAGTGAGACCACTACCACCTTGGAATGGTTTGGAGCTGTGACTGGGGTGTCAAGCCCGTGAACTCTCGACTATGAACTGGGGATGTCCCAGCCACAGCTTCAGGATTCATCCCCAGTTGTCTGTGTAACACGGGGCCCCATCATTGTTGTTAACTTTGAGTTGTGGTTGAGATAATGGGAAAAGTCCTCTGCCACAGCTTCAGACTTATCCCCAGTTGGCTGTGTAACCGTAAATCACCACCACTATGCGTCTTTTCACTTCTTTCTTGACAACAACCTGCCATGTGGGTTTTCTTCAGCATTAAATACGTAGGCTTGTGACTGAAAGATGCAGCGGGTATACAAGGTTTTGAACTCTATGACATCTTTTAGTCATAAGCTTTACACTTTTCTTGTGATTTGTTGTAGTTACACTTGAGTTTATGAAGGAAAACACCATGCACATATAGATAAGTTGGATTCTCTGTCATTTTTTGTTCATTCTCATTAATGAACTTCTCTACATTAATATTACCTTTAGCTGTTGTTTGATGAATGTTGTCATATTATACTTGATGTTAACTGTAGCTGTATATGATGGCCTTTATATGCTCTTGACCCACTGCTGCAGCACTGTTTGTTTGCAGACCTCACTACCATGCTATTATTCACATTATTTCAAAACACCCACATGGCTTTGCACTTAACTTTACCAGTCTTAATGTTTGTCTGAACCTTGAAGTAGAACACGGGTTTTGAAATGTCTAAAAAACATCATCCTCGCTATCTTCAAATATGTAATAAGCACAACATATGCTTTGGTTGGATGAAACTCCACTGTCTAAAAAACACACATGAAACTTAAACTGCAATACATGTTTTTAAAAAAACACACATCAACTTACAATTGTGCTGATAATAGCGAGCATATTTTAATGATATAGACTGAATACGCTGTTGTCTTTAATCACCAACATGTAGCAAACATAGCATATGTTTCTGTTAAATGATACTTCACTTGCTTCGAAAAGAACCACAAACAAGTTTTCACAATATATGTTAAGAAACACATTAGTTAGCAGTCTCGAACATTCTTTTAAAGCATTATAAATATAACAGTTTGAATATACTATTGTCGAACATGTTGTTTGTCTTCTGAAACATACATAACAAAAAAACCCCATGGGGTTTGAGCACGGGCTCATGACTCCCAGGGATTTTACTTGAAAACTATGAACTGCCATTTGTATACATCATTCTGTTAATGAAAACCTGCTCTATTCCTGTGATCAATAATGCTTAAAACATCTATGTGAGATGTAAATTTTGCAAATGAAATTGTCTCAACACGTGATGTAAAACACATTACACAATTGCAATATTTTATCATGATCTAGCATAGTCTTTCTTTAATGCAGTTTATGAATATCTTGATGGTACTTTTTCCATCATGTTTTTTTCCTTTATGTGCACACCCATGCTGATCTGGGACTGCTAATTTCTATCAAATTTGCAATTTTCACATTTCTTGCTCCATGCTTTTTCTGTTAGCATTATTTTATTATGCATAATCTCTCTATAAGACATTTCAACTTAGACTTTCTCAGTGAACTTCAATCAATGTATAACAGTCAGATGAATGTAAAAAGTACTTACTGTAACAGCACTTTTCAAAGTTTGGAATACTAGAATCTTTCAATTCTGCAATTAATCACTTTACTCTATTCATGCCTTTTCTTGTAGCCTCTTCGATTCCTTCATGTGTCTTCAATTGTGATCTTCTAGTGTGTGTGAACAATAACCCTTTCAAAATAATAATCATCCTTCTGCCTAAAATAGTGAAGTTCGAGCATGGGCTCGTGACATCTACTAGATTATTTTATTTTGTTTCCTGCATTCAATCATGCATGCCTGTTCATTTGCACACATAGTAACATTCAATTTATTAGGTCACCAAATGACATGCATCAATTAGTGTTTGTGAGTGGATGCAAGAACACATTCATTCATGAATACTGGTTGATTTGTGTTATTTGATGAACTCATAGATTGATCTAATCATGAAAAAGGTTTCTCAGATGATAATATCAAGTCCCTTTCATTCAGATATCTGATTTGAAGAATAACATGCATCAAAATGGTCACAAATAGTAAAAGGTTTCATGTTTAGAACAAGTCCCTTCAATACTATACTTCAGATATTCTTAATGAATGGTTTTCTCATTATATTGATTTTAGAAGACTGATATGCAGTTTTGAAGAGAATTGATTGTATGTTGTTTGTTGTCCCTTGTATTGCTCAGATCCAATTGGATCTAACGCTTCCTCTTTTATGATGCAGGGAAACCCTAAAAGACCTAAATGCAGATGAAGGTGGACTTTGAAGACTTAGGACCTAAAGCAACCAGCAAAGAATATGATGCAAGCAACAATTACTACAAGGCAATGCATGGGACCCCTACTCCATACTTTCAATTATTCTTTATCCTGCAATGTACTATTGATTTGATAAAGAAAGATGAAGCAACATTTGTATAATTCATTCAGCTCGAATGTACAATGTAATTGATCAAATTGTAATTTGGAAATTCTTGAAACATGATCAATTTTTAGAGTACAAAATGGCATCTTTTGTTATGAATGTAATTACAAAAATGATTGTTAATAATACCTGAAGGATACTATTAAAAGGACTTTTCCTAAAAATGCAATCTTTCCTGTTTATGATTCTTTTGATGCAAGCTACAAATTAGGATAACAATTACACCATGTTTATTTCCTTGTCATAATATGACTCCCCCTTTCTATGTGCATCGGTATAGTGTATGTTTATGTACATGTATACTATTTGATTATTGTATGTACATTAGTTTCCCTTTCTTTTTTCTTCCACTATACATTATTTCCTCCTTCTTCTTGAGGTGATGTATATATCAAATTCCCCCTTTCTTTTATACTGATGACAAAAATGTACAACTTACAAAATGTCAAAAAAAAATGTGACAAAGATGTGTAACTTACAATGTGTCAAAAATATTAGAATGGGTAAGTTTGATATCTTCTAGCAGTTTCTCCCATTGTTCTTTCAATTGTTCGAGTGCCATATGTTGCAACTCGAGTCTTGCATGCATATCAAAAATGCTATCTAGGACAGACATTTCAAGGGTGGAAATCAGTGTATTTGCCTGTGTCATATTTTGTTGCAGCAGTGTAAGTGTCGGTAAGAGCTTAACTTGAAGTTCAGTTACTTCATCTCTATATTTCATCTCTGCAAATTGAATGTCCTATCTCTGCTTTCTAGTCTATATTATTTGTTGTTTGTGCAATATAAGTGCTTCTGCTGTGTTGGCTAGATTTTGTGCACTGGACTGAAGACCAGCACCTATTTTTTCTATCTTGTATGTATACTCCTTAGTGAGTTGATCTAAGGTGCACAATTTCTTAATTAAGGTAATAACTTCTAATAAAAGTGGTTCAATTGCACTTACCAATTCAGATAGCTTGACCTTTTTGAGTGCCACTTCCTGGCTTATCTTCTCTGTGAGCTTGAATTCATACTTTTTCTCAAGTCTCTCTTCCATAGTTTTCTCAGCATCGGTATTCTGAGATGTTATTGCATCTGTGAGTGTTACCAGTTGATCAATTATTGGAATGTTATGATCAATGTCTGTGTCTGGTACAATTTGTTGAAGTATGTCTCTAGCTACTTCAAGTACCTTGGCCTCTTTTGCCTCTTGTTTCATCTTGTCTTGAGTGGATTTCCTCTCATAGAGCTTGGCATACTTTGTTAATGCTGTAGGATCTAATGTTCTTGGATCACAAAATGGAATCTCAATTATTTCATCCAAAGTTACTGGATTTTTGTTCTTTCCTTTCTTCTTCTTTGAGATATTAGGAGATGTGGATGTATGAACTACTGAAGCTAGTTCATTTGTACGCTCTGAGTTACTTGGTGAAGGTTTTGTTGATGAAGCATCTTGTTTTTTCTACTTAGTTTGTACCTGTTGGTTATGGGAAGACATCTCTTCATTTACCTTGGGTGTTTCTGCAGAATGTGCTCCTGATTTCTTTTCAATCTTATCATTCTTTCCTTCTTCACTTTTCTCTGAAGGCTTGTCCCCTGTTTCTTTTTGAGTTCTTTCCTTGTTCTAATTAGTATCCTTCTGATCGTTGGTTACAGCTTTCTCTACAGGTGTATCTGTAGTTTCTTTTCCTTCTCCTTCACCCTTGTCCGTGGGTGAGCTTGTTTCCTTTTCAATTGATCCTTCATTTCCCTCTAGTACGTTTATTGCCTTCATTAGGACATGCATGTTACTTTGTGTTGCTACTTGGGATTTATCAATATATATGTCCTGCTCATCGGTAATGTCCTTGTCAGCAGTGACATTCTCATCTTTCTATATGGATTCTGTAGGGTCTTGCACTTGTGAGTGCATGATTGAAGTGTCTTGCACTTCTTCATTCGTAATATCAATTATCTTATCATCTGATATTTTCAGTGCTTGATGACTTTGTTGATCCTTGAGTGTGATAAATATCACATCATCTTTCTTCTTGGGATCATTGTCGGAGTCATAGTGAGTGATATCTT
>MU227035.1:1456390-1482708 GCA_018584345.1 Thuja plicata
CTCATAAGGATAATCTGATTTGTGAGATCATGGTGATGCTCAACATGTCTTTGAATTTCCATTTATTTTTCTTGTAGTTTCTTTGTGATCTTCCTTCTATCATCAATAGCAAGTGTTCTTTCTATTTTAGCTTGTCTGGCAGAACTCATCACATCAATCATTCTTACCATTTGGGTCTCTTGACCTATTTGCAACATCTTTATTTGCTCTGTCAGATGTTGATTGATCTCCTTTAGATTTGTGATGTTCTCTTCTGATGTATCTGATACATTACTTGCATTTGATCTTGAAGATTTAAAGAAATCTAGAATCTCTTCTTCCTTATAGTCTACTTCATTGTTCCTGGTAGCCATGCCTTTTCTTTCAGCCAACAACTCTCTCATCTTGATTCTTGTTTCTTTATACTATTCATAGAACATCTGTATCTCAAGCTTTTTGTTCTCGATATTCTTATCAAGTTTATACTTCTTCATTGTTAGATCTTTTCTCTTAAGCTTTTAAGCTTTTCAAGAAGATACTCAGCTCTGATACCAATTGTTGGACTTAATGGGAAGTAGTACTGAGAGGGGAGGGGTGAATCAGTACCTCTAAAACTTTTAACACTTTACCCAATTTATCATTAGTGATCATTCAATTCTGATTTTACCAACAATTACTGTTATTCTTTCCTATGTATACATTATTTGTTAACAATCTTTACAATCATCCATAGAAACATTCATCAAATTAACAAACACATAACACAAGATATGATATCACAAAAAACTCTTGTTAGGAAGTAAAAACTGCGATGGGGATGACACCCACAAAACTTCACTATCTGCAGAATGGAAGGGAGTCGGTTAAGGCTTACAATTTGATCACTTATGATCATCTACCGTGTTAAGAGTATTGAGGTGGAGATCTGTTAAGATCTACTCTGTTAAGAGCTTTAGCAACACTGATTTAAGTGTGCACTCAGTTATGAGATTTACGATAGGACGGTTAAGCCACCTTTCTTGAAAGGATTTCATTAGTGTACTACACTTGTTAGAATGAGTACAAATGTTGACCTGACTGTATGCAATCTACTATTGCCAATTTATAGATCCATTAAAGCTTTTACAATTACAATATCACCTTAAGTGATTGATGAATACCTTTTCTCTGCTTGTCAGTAGCCTCTGTTCTGTTCTTGAAAACTGAATTGATTTTGTTTGTGTTCTTCTACATGAATTCTCTATCTGGTCTTTAGTTTCTCTCTATGGCTACTTTCTTCATTGAACAACAACTGTTCTTAGTGGATCGAGCACCTATTTATACAAGTTATTTGACCTATCTTATAATTCACGATTTAAAATGTTAACTCTTAGATCCAAGGTTTACAACTTGACCTTGATCTTTAGTTTACATGTTTTAAAGCAGTAAAATGAATTAAAACAATAAAGATTACATTGCTTCCTCCACACATAATGGTTTAAAAAGAAAATCAAGAAGTTATAAATACAACTTCAGTGATTTATCTGACGTGGAAAGTCAGATCCACTTTTTGCGGGAAGTAACTGACTGTCGGTTCTTGGCTGTCAGTTTGAACTTGCAGTCTGTCGGCGTTCCTTGTCTGAACTGTTCATTGGGTTCCCTGTATCTGTCAGGTTCCTTTCTTTGTTGTTCTTCGAGTAGCACTGTTGATACTTCGTCGGGTATCCTTATGTAGCACTGTTGATACTTTGTTGGGTATCCTTTTTTTTTTTTCATCGGAAAACACTTTGACAGTGTTCGTCGGGTAACCTTAGTGTTGGATAGTGTTGTGCCTTGTTTGTCAGTTTAGACTAAACCGATGGTGCAGATCATGTTTTTCTCTAAGTATAATAATGGCAAAATATAATGCCTTCACTCTTATATAGACATCATGTATCATTTAATTTTCATCCTTCAAATCTTGCCACTTAATCTCCATCGTTTATTTTCCCACTTGATCCTTCCTCGACAGTTGTGTTAAAAACACATTTCAATCTCTATCATTCGATCTTCATTGAATTTTCATAGCCATTTGATCAAATAACAAACTTTATCTTTTACCTCAAAATCATCAATTGCCAGATCAACATCAAAGTTGGCCTCAATTAGAATTAATTGCTCGGTCTTAGTATTAACCGTGATGTGTCAACAATCCTTTGCTCGATTATCACCATGCTCGGTATACACTACATTTTACTCAGTTATTACTGTCTCTCGGTGTATACATAATTCTTCATTTACCGACCACATAAACATTGTTTGTTCTAGATCTTCAAATCATAACAAATGTTTTCCACCATAACAATACTCAAATAAGTTGACATCAATGACAATACATTAAGTGATAATGTTTATCATCACTTTTGCAACTTGGTTGAATATCAACAAATGACTTCAAACATATAATCAGTTGTAACTCATCAATCTCTCCCCCCGGCATTGATGGCAACATAATATGAAATATGCAATATAAAATTCCATACAACAAATAAATACCAAACTTTTGTTCTACAACTGCAACAATTATGTAGCTCTCCTTAGTGTGAATATAATCTATGTCAGTATAAAAAAAATAATAATTATACAGACTCTCCCTGTAGTTTTGACATTTCAACTCTTGAATCTCTCTTGATATTAGATATGTATTTGCTCTCCCTTTCTCTTTTCTCCCTTTAGTGGATAGATATTCTCCCTTTATATTTCATTGATATATCTCTCCCTTTGACAATAATGCCAAAAAGAAAAATATGTAGCTCTTCAGTAGCCAAAAAAGATCTCTGATTTTTGGTGCAGTAGGTACCTTTCAGTGTACTGATATCTATGTGTCGGTCCAGTTTAGCTTTGCATCAACATGATTGATATTTTGATTTCATGTAGGTTGATGCAACCTCCTACTTATCTTAGTTACCAATAGACAAGGGATGAACCTGGTCTACCTCTCAAGTACTCAAATGTATCCTTTGGTAATGGTTTTGTGAATATGTCTACAAGTTGTTCTTTTGATTATATATATTCTAGTATTACTTGTTTGTCTTGTACTTGTTACCTCAAGTAGTGATACTTTATAGATATGTGCTTTGTCTTTGCATGCATCATAGGTTTCTTTGAAATATTTATAACACTTGTATTATCACAACAAATCATCACTCGTTCATTGATCTCCTCATTCATTCCTTTCAACACTTGTTTTATCCATGCTATGTTAGAACAATTTGCAGCAACAACAACATACTCTACTTCTGCAGTTGACTGAGATATGCATCCTTGCTTCTTGATAATCCAAGTAACTAGGCTTTCTCCAATAAAGAATACTCCACCAGTGGTACTTTTTCTATCATCTATATTCCCAGCCCAAACAACAGCAGTATAAAATTTCAATTTGAATTTTCCTTCTCTTTTATACCATAGTCCATAATCCTCAGTATTCTTCAAATATCTAAAAATTCTTTTTATAGTGGTCATATGTGATTCCTTGGGGTTAGCAGAAAATCTTGCAACTATTCCAACTGCATGTGCTATGTCAAGTCTTGTGTGGACAACATAAATTAATTTACTAATCATAGATATGTACAAGGTTTGATTTACCTCAGGTTTCTTGTCTTCTTTTGTCATTTTGCATCCTATCACCATAGGTGTTCCGACTGGTTTTGATTCTTCCATTTTGAATGTCTTTAGCACTTCCTTGATGTATTTTGATTGATTAATGTAGATACCTACAGTCTATTTTAAAATTTGCAATCCTAGAAAAAATTTGTTTTGACCAAACATCGAGATCTTCAATTCTTTCCTCATTTCATCAGCAAATGAAGTGCATAAGTTATCATTACCTCCAAATATGATGTCATCAACAAATATTTCAGCAATAAGTGTCTTATCATCATTTCCTCCTTTTAAATACAAATTGTTGTTGTCACTTGTTCTAATAAATCCAATATGTATAAGATATGAATGCAATCTTTCATGCCATGCTCTCGGTGCTTGCTTCAGTCCATATAAAGCTTTGTGTAACTTACATACCATGTGTGTCTGATCAGGATCAACAAATCCCCTAGGTTGTTCAATGTATACCTCCTCTTCTAGAATTCCATTCAAAAATGTGGACTTCACATCCATCTGATATAACTTGAATCCTTTATATGCAGGGTATGCAAGTAGTATTCTTACTCCTTCAAGTCTAGCAACTGGTGCAAAGGTTTCTCCATAGTATATTCCTTCTTCTTGTGCATATCCTTTGCAAACCAATCTTGCTTTATTTTTTATTACATTCCCATCTTCATTTAGTTTGTTTCTGAAAATGCATTTGGTGGTAATGATATTTTTATCACTCAGTCTCAGTACTAATGTCCATGTCTTATTTTTCTGTATCCGCTCAATTTTCTCATTCATGGCATTAAACCATTCTTCATTTTCTATTGCATCTCTAACATTCTTAGGCTCAAATTCACAACTTAAACAAGTGTCATCTCTGAACTTACTTCTTATCAATATGCTTGTTCTTTTATCTCTAATGATCTGATCCTATAGATGGTGTCTTCTAACATATCTAGAAAGTACAGGTTCAATTCTTGGTCCTTCATCATCTTCTTTTGTAGGTCCATTGACTTCAGCTTCATGGTCTTTTGTTTTAGCATTTTCCTGATTCTCAGTCTGTGCTACCTGTTGCCCGATGAAATTAATTTGTTGCCTGATAACATTACCATGTTGCCCAGTAATGATAGGCATCTGCATCGATATAGTATTAGGTTCTTCCCAGTAAACAAATTTACTATAATTTTCAATTTTTTTCATGTTGTCCCCATCATTTAGCTCAGAAAATTCATCAACTTTCACATTTGCACTCTCAATGATTTTGTTAGTTGTCTTGTACAAACATTTGTAAGCTTTACTCTTAGTAGAATATCCAAGAAATATTTCTTCATCACTTTTTGAATCAAATTTTCCATTTCTATCATCTTTCAGAATATAACACCTACTACCAAATATTTTAAAATAACTTACATTCGGTGTATACCCATACCATAGTTCCTAAGGTATTTTGTTTGAATCTTTCTTAACTTGTACTCAGTTTAGTTCGTAGACTGCTATGCTGACTACTTCTCTCCAGTATGTTTGTGAAACTCCTTTCTCAATCATCAATGTCCTAGCACAATCAACAATTGATCTTTTCCTTCTTTCAGCAATCTCGTTATGCTATGGTGTCATTGGTGCAAAAACCTATCTTTTGATTCCATACTCATTACAAAAGTTAGTGAACTCATCAAAAATAAATTCACCTCCTCTATCAAATCTCAAGCACTTCAGATCTCTCTTAGTTTCTTTTTCCACTTTAGCTTTATACCACTTAAACCTCTTAAATGCTTCATATTTTTCTTTTAGGAACATGACAGTCATCATCCTAGAGTAGTCATCAACAAATAAAATAAAATATTTGTCTCCATAATAGATATGTGTTCTCATTGGTCCACATAGGTTTGTATGAACTAAATCCAAAATGTCATTAGATGAAAAATTCTTGCTCTTGAAACTAGATTTTGACATCTTTCCCATTTGCCAATTTTTGCACATTACAAGGTCTAGTTTAGATAAGCTTGGTAAGCCTCTAACTTTTCTTTTTCTACTAATTTTAACCATGTTGTTAAAATTTACATGACAAAGTCTTTTATGCCATAGCCATATATCTTCATTCTTTTCTAACAAACAAATAGTTTCATATGTGTCAAGATAGAATAGGTTACCTTTAGATTGTTCACCAGTACCAACTAATTTTCCTTTTCCGTCATAGATTCTTGCTTTTCTATTCTCAAATGCAACTCGGTGACTTGTGTTATTCAACTGTGAAACACTCAACAGATTGTAGTTAAATCCTTTTACCCAATAAGCATTTTCACATTTGATTTGATTATTCAACATGATAGTTGATGAAATTAATTTTCCATTAGTATGCAAACAATACTTTCGGTAAGCATACACCGAAAGACAGGACAAGAGCAAACTGAAAATTAGATATACAAAGATCACCGAAAATGACTAAGTGCAAAGAGAATCGATGACACAACTTTGTGTGTAAACCAAAAATGCAAAGTCAGAAGGATAAAGAGGAACCCGACAGAGGAACCTGACATGCAGGATACAGTGCAGACTGAGAGACAGTTAAAGAGAAAACTGACATAACAAAACTGAAAGACAGTTAACTGATTTCAGACCATTACCGATAGTCAAAAACCAAAAGTCAGTTACAGCTCGCAAAAAGTGGATTTGACTTCCACATCAGATAGAACAGTCTTGAGATATTTATATAATCTTGATTTGTTTTTAAAACCTTATATTTAGGGACACAAAACATGAATGTAAGTGTTTTAATCAGTCTAACTGATTTAAAACACATAGACTAGGAGATCTAGGTAAAAGTTGTAAACTTGATCTTAGAGTTAACATTGGTATTCGTGAAACTTAATGAAGTCAGTCCATCTTATAAATAGATGATGCAATCATTCATGATGTGATGATGTGAGGATGAGAAGAGATAGGGGAACATGAATGAAGCATACAAGCACATCTATGGATTAGATTGAAAGCTTCAAGAACCAGAACAACAAAAGGAGAATTTGGTTATCAGAACCAAGAACATAGTCTACCGAGAATCAGAGGTATTGTTCAATTACAATTAGGTGATAATCTTTTTCATGTAAACTAAATTGGATATGTATCAGCAATAGGAGATTTCATTTACCAGCTCAATTTGTAATTTTCTATCATTCTAACAAGTGGAGCAAAGTGTAAAAATCCTTTCAAGGAAGGTAGATTTAACAGTCCAACTATAAATCTCTTAACTGAGTGCACACTCAACAGTGTTGCTAAAGCTCTTAACAAAGTAGACTTTAACAGGTCTCCACTGATACTATTAACAGGGTAGATCATAAGAAGTGATCAAATTGTAAGCCTTAATCGGCCCCTTCCAATCTGCAGATAGTGAAGATTTTGTGGGTGCCATCCCCACCACATTTTTTATTTCCTAACAGAAGTTTTCTGCGATATCACATCTTGTGTTATGTGTCAATTACTTTCATGAATATTTCTATGAATGTTCACATGTATGTTAAGTTAATGAATTGATATAACTCACATCAAGATAGTATAGATCATATTGTTTGGATGTACAATTGATTACACAAAGGTTAATTGATAAAAGGATATAAAAGTTTTAGAGGTACTGATTCACCCCTCCCCTCTCAGCACATACTTCCCATTAATCCCAACAATTGGTATTAGAGTTAAGTCTCTTCTTGGAAATCTTAAAGGCTTAAGAGAAAAGATCATACAATGGAGACGTACAGACTTGATAAAAATATTGAGAATAAAAAGCTAGAAATTCATATTTTCTATGAACAGTATAAAGAAGCTAGAATCAACATGAGAAAATTGTTAGATGAAAGAAAGAATATGGCATCTCTTTGTAATGAGATAGATTATCATGAGGAAGAGATTCCAGATTTCTTTGAGTCTTCAGGATCAACTACAAGCAAAGCATCAGATACATCAGAAGAAAGCATCATAAGCCTAACTGAAATCAATCTACATCTGGCTGGACAAGTTAAATATCTACAAATTGGTCAAGAGACACAGATAGTAAGGATGATTAATGTCATAAAAAATGCTAGACAAGTTGGGCAAGAAAGAACACTAGCTATTGATGATAGAAGAAAGATCACATAAAAGCTACAAGAAAAAGAGTCTGAAATACAAACACTTACAGAGCATCACTATGAGATTACAAATCAAATTATTCTTATGAGTCAAGAGGCAAACAGAATAAATGTTGAACTCATTGAAAGAATGGAATCTATCAGTGAACTAAGGGATGAGAATGAAAAATTGAAACATGAAATAAGAATTCAGCAGCAACATAATGAAATTATCAAGAAAGCTAAAGAAAACAATAAAAGAATGGATGGTTTTCTTGAAGGACAACGAAGAGTCAACAACAACAACAATGGTCTAGGTTTTACCGAGAATGGAGAACCATCAAATCAAACTAATCCAAAGAATGTCTATGAAAATCCAAGACCAAGAAAGATGACATGCAATCACTATGGAAAGCAAGGTCATACATCAATTGTATGTAGAGGATAAATGAAAGGTATTCCTAAATCTACATCTTCATTCATAGGATTCTATTATAAATGTAACAAGAAAGGTCATAAAGCTTATGAATGTAAGTCTAAGATGAAACAACCAAAGAAGGAAACCTACATGGACAAATACTGTCCTACATGCAAAATGAATGGGCACACAACTCTTGAATGCTAGAAAAAGAAAAGACAAGCATGGAAGCCTAAAGGTCAAGAAACTCCCTATCAACTGAAGAGAGTCGGTAATCAATATATATGGGATTATAATACCTGGACAAATTGTACAGCATGTGGAATATTTAGTCACATTACTGCAAACTGTATGAGATAGTGGACTAGAAAGTCTAGAGGCTGGACTAACCCTGGAATGACATGCTTACACTGTCATAAAGTTGGTCATCTCAAGAAAGACTGCAGAGACTGAATGATAGAAACTAGCACATATCCCAATGGAAACACCATTGAAGACATCCAGAGAGCAAGAGACAAAATGTGGAGAAGAGCTTCAAACAATGATGAAGCTGGACCAAGTAATGCAAATGGTGACACCCCATCCAATGGATCCAGTGACATCACCAACCCCACCTAAGTAGAAAAATTAAGTATGGAACTGCATTATACTATGTATTATTTTACATCAGTTCCATAATATGTTGATAAAATGCCAAATTAACATAAGTAAAGATGTATTATGGTAGTACTTGTTAAAAAATCTATGAAAACTATGGTATCGGGTATTCATACCGAAACTCATCGATATACACTCAAAGCTAAGACTGCCTACACTTACCGAGAAGCGTCGGTTAACAATAAGAAAGAAAATTTGTTAAGTGTAAACCGAGCCTCGTCAGTGATCAAGCAAAGTGAAGAAGTTGTCTGTGACACCGAAACCCATCGGTAAAAGCAAGAAGTATAAATGACCGATCTGAAACATTATGTTGTCACTAAAGGAAAATGAAGTCTTCACTGATAAACTTCATATTCATACACCAAGGAGTTGGTAAGCATTAATGAAACACATTTTAGGGTAACAATTATAAAAGGGAAATGAAACAGACTAATTGTTCACGTCGACCAGAGCAGAGTGACCAAGGCAATTTTTTAGCAAAAAGTGACTGAATCACAGAGCAACCACAACTCGATACACAACACTCCAAAGTGGACTAGAAATCATTGCAAGAGTAAATAGTAAGTTCTACAGAACTGACAACTATGTTTTGCGTATTTCACAGAAAGCCCTAAAAATGGCAATGACTTCGAGAATTGTGAAATCCAAGAACACCAAGAAGGATGAGTTCAAGCTCATCAAGAATTTGGCATGTGAGGAACCAAACTACAAGATTCATCCTGAGTTTGCCTCACAACTTGATGATGCTAGAGCATTCTCATGAATACCAGCTAGGGTTTTACTCATGGAAGATGTATGATCATTTATCCACTACAAGATTGCAGAAATTGGAGATTTGGAAGTTGAACAAGCTTATAAGAAGCTATGCAACGAAGATGGGACATTGAAAGATGAACATAAACATATAGAATTAAAAGGGCTTACCAATGCCCTAATGTTCCCAAAGGTTTTCAAAACTGAGTGGATTCGATTAGTAGTAAGATGAATGCACAATCATAAACTTTGGTTGGATGAACTGAAGATGATAACCTAAGATGTTACCCTATAACCAAAAAGGTGAAAGCACTAAAGCACCCACCCAAGGCCAAGACCAAGAAGATCTAGGAGCCAAATGGGATAGCAGAGGACTGAAATTTTCCACCATAACTGATGATGAGATGAAATTTGGTGCATGTGTTCTAGGCTACAAATTCTTCCAAGCCAGCAGGTTGAACAACATTGCATCTGGTGCAGTGGATACAACTTATAAGATTGTGAAGAAGGGAACACAATTGAACTTATCCAAACTTCTATTGAATCAGTTAAAAGACAATTTAAAGACTATCAGGAATGTGAAGTCAAACACATGTAAGTTTGGCTCACTCATAATGTGGGTTTTCTTCTATTTTCAAGAAACATTCTCATCGATAGGAGATGTGAAATGGGACAACACCAAACCAGTCACCATGCAGATCAGTGAACACATAGCATCACTGGGAGATAATTTTGAGATAGTCATGGATGAATACTTCATTGTATTCAAAGACCAAATGCAAAAGAGGATAAGGATCCCTGAACAACTCATTGAGAAGTATAAAGAAGAAATATGTTTTATGGTTGATACATACCATACTTATATCAAGCCTGATGTACCGAGGACATCATGGCTTCAACTGTTAGAATATGAAATAAACATTGATCATGCATCTAACATAATTGATGCCTTGTTAAATGAACCACTGGATAAGAAATAACCCAAGTTTGGAACATATGAAGAGAACAAGACAAGAATAAAATATGGCTTGGTTGTTAAGAAAATTTTCAAGAAAAAGGACAACATAGTAAAGAACCTCAAGAAGATACTGTCAGCCACAGAGGAAGAAACCAAGAAGGAAGAGGAAGTTGAACAGGAGGAAGAAACTAAAGGACAGTTACCTATTGGTGAAACTGAAGAAGAGGATGACTCTGAGGCTACAGAGTGAGATTCACCACCTCCTGCACCAACTAAGAAGCCAAGGACCACAACTGCTTCTAGAATTAGAAGCCAAATATCTAAGGATTCAACTCCTTCACCTTTGAAGAAAGGAAGAGTAAGAACCTATAAGAGGAAAGTGGCCACACCGAAGACTAGAGGTGCAAACAAAAGAGTAAGAAAGCTCATCAGAACCCGAGAAGACATTGAAGACACTGAGAAAGATGAAGCTACAGGGGCATAAAATGTCAAGGTTAAAACTCCTAAAAGCATTGATGACATATGCAGATCTATTGCAAACTCAATATCTATTACAGATTCTGAAATTAGAAGATGGTTGAAATTAGATCCAGAAGATCAGAATAAAATAGAGGATGCCATCATAGCAAAAATGTATAAATTCAAATATGTACCAGTGTAATTTGAAGGTAGTTTGGTACCAAGGGAACTCTTGGACAAACTATATGCAAGATGGTCATTTGCCTTGAAGAATGAGAAGTAAATAAGAGGAAGAGTACTTGTTACTCTCATGCCTTCTGAATCCAAGAAGGAAGAAATAGATGAGATGATGGAGAAACACAAAAAGGAGTTCTCACCAAAGTTGAGAGCCTACAAATTTCTTGAAGGAAGGCTAATAGAACTTGAAAAGGAAAGTCACAATAAATGGTGTAAAATTCTGAATAGACCTATTGAGGAAGATACCCCCAACAAAGACCTATAACAAAAAGATGTTGATAAGGAAACTCAAGAACATATCTTAATAAAAGATGCAGAAGATGATACATCCGTTGAGTTAGACAAGGAAGAAGATGACACAACCAACAACAAAAACATGGATGTTGCAGATGAATCATGGCCAGACACCACAAATGACAACATTGTGGATAACAATATCATTGACATTACCGATGATCTAGCAGAAGGAATAAATAAAGATGAAGATGTCAATGTAACAAAGGACACAACTGATGAGCATGAAACAACAGTTGACACTACACAGGTGACCATTCCAGGCAATATGCCAATATTGATACAGGCTATCAATATTATGCAAGAAAAAGACAAGTCACCTAAAAAAGATACTCCCAAAGATGTAGGGGAAGACGAGAAGAAAGACAACATCGATGATTAGAAGGACATCAAGGACACTCAAACAGTAACCAATACTAATAAGGTTATAGGAGGATATTCAAAACAAACAGATGCAGACACAACAAAGAAGAATGCAGAAACAAAGAATGATGAAGCTAAGGACACCGATGAAGGAGATAAACCTAAAGATGGCACTACTGAGGTAATCAATAAAGGTGCTACCAACAATGTGAAGGTGAATGTGGAGACATCTACAAACAACTGACAAGCTGAAATTGATACAAAGCAACAAAAAGAAGCACAACAGGTCACTTCATCAAGCACAACTGAGAAAGCTGAGAAATTGGCAATGGTTTTACATTCTAGTGTAACACAAAAGAAGAATAAGAAATCTAAGAAGAATGAGTTGGAGGTCACCCTGGATGAAATTATTGAAATACCAACATATGACCCAACTACACTTGATTTTGAGGCATTACAAGAATACGGTGAAATATGCCAAAGAAAGGCATTACAAGAGAAGTTGAAGAAACAACACCGAGACTCCATGGTACTGGAAACAACACGGGACATATTGCACTAGATTATACCCGATGTTGATATTGATCAAAACAAGACAATACTAGATAAATTAGCCACTGTCACCGAAGCAATAACAACTCAGAATATTCATGTAGAGAAGGAAATTAAGGAGAGGGCAGAGCTGAATTACCAACATAAGCTTATTGAAAACATCAACCAAGAAGTGGCAGTCGACAAGGTAAATCTTTCAAAATTTATTACTAAATTAGATCCAATTATAAATTAAGCTATAACATTGATTCAACAACTAAGCACATTAGAAAATTTCACTAAAGAGAATAGTGACAACATTGCAAAGCTGGATATATATCTAGCTAATAGTGCAAAAAGCTTAACCGCTGATGGAGACAATACAACTAAGTTGCATTATGAGAAAATCATTGAGATCAAAAAGTTAAGGAAATAACTGTGGGAAGTAGAGACACACTTCAGGGAAGAAGTCACTGAGCTCCAAGCTCAACTTCTACTGAACCTTACACTGCTTCAACATCACATCAGTTCAGCAAGGCAACTGATAGGAACCTCTGAGATGTCTGTAGCAGACAACATCTATGATATGCACTCCAAGATCACACTCGAGCACATGGCTCTGGAGAACTTAAAAGAACAATGGGAGAAAATGATGGAAGACATTAAGTCTTCACACTCCCACATTTTTGATAAACTATAAGGTATTGACCTTTGCCCTTAATATCAAAAAAAGGGGAAAATGATATGAGTACTATAATGTACAAAGGGAATATGATATATATATTCATATGGAAAATGATATATATTTAGATGGACAAAGATATGTATGTGTACTTACAAAGGTAAATATATCATATGAACAGATATACTGACATATACATAGGGGGAGTCATGAAATGACTAAGGATTATATATCTTGTATATACTTAACATTTTGTTAGTATTTTGCACATATCAATTTTTTATACTAATGTCAAAGAGGGAGATTGATGACATTAATTTTCCATTAGTATGAAAACAACACTTTCGGTAAGCATACACCGAAAGATAGGACAAGAGCAAACTAAAAATCAGATATATAGAGATCATCGAAAATGACTAAGTGCAAAGAGAACCGACGACACAACTTTGTGTGTAAACCAAAAATGCAAAGTCAGAAGGATAAAGAGGAACCCGATAGAGGAACTTGACATGCAGGATATAGTGCAGACCGAGAGACAGTTAAAGAGAAAATTGACAGAACAAAACTAAAAGACAATCAACTGATTTCAGAGCATTATCGACAGTCAAAAACCGAAAGTCAGTTGCAACCCACAAAAAGTGGATCTGACTTCCACATCATATAAAACAGTCTTGAGCTATTTATAGAATCTTGATTTGTTTTTAAAACCATATCTTTAGGGACAAGAAACATGAATGTAAGTCTTTTAATCAGTCTAACTAATTTAAAACACATAGACTAGGAGATCTAGGTAAAAGTTGTAAACCTGATCTTAGAGTTAACATTGTTATTCGTGAAACTCAATGAAGTCAATCCATCTTATAAATAGATGACACAATGATTCATGATGTGATGATGTGAGGATGAGAAGACAGAGGAGAATAAAAATGAAGCATACGAGCACATCTATGGATTAGATTGAAAGTTTCAAGAACCAGAACAACAAAAGGAGAATTTGGTTAACATAACCAAGAACAGAGTCTACCGAGAATCAGAGGTATTATTCAATCACAATTAGGTGATAATATTTTTCATGTAAACTAAATTGTATCTCTATCAACAATAGGAGATTGCATTTACCAGGTCAATTTGTAATTTTCTATCATTCTAACAAGTGGAGCAAAGTGTAAAAATCCTTTCAAGGAAGGTGGATTTAACAGTCCAACTATAAATCTCTTAATCGAGTGCACACTCAATAGTGTTGCTAAAGCTCTTAATAGAGTAGACTTTAACAGGTCTCCACTGATACTCTTAACAGGGTAGATCATCAGAAGTGATCAAATTGTAAGCCTTAACCAACCCCTTCCAATCTGCAGATAGTGAAGATTTTGTGGGTGCCATCCCCACCGTAGTTTTTACTTCCTAACAGGAGTTTTTTGTAGTATCATATCTTGTGTTATGTGTCGATTTCTTTCGTGAATGTTTCTATGAATGTTCACATGCATGTTAAGTTAATGAATTGATATAACTCACATCAAGATAGTATAGATCAGATTGTTTGGATGTATAATTAATTACACAAAGGTTAATTGATAAAAGGATACAACGTTTTTAGAGGTACTGATTCACCCCTCCCCTCTCAGTGGTGTTAATGTGTCAAGATAGAATAGGTTATCTTTAGATTGTTCACCAGTACCAATCAATTTTCCTTTTCCATCATAGATTCTTGCTTTTCTATTCTCAAATGCAACTCGGTGACTTATGTTATTCAACAGTGAAACACTCAACATATTGTAGTTAAGTCATTTTACCCAATAAGCATTTTCACATTTGATTTGATTATTCAACATGATAGTGTATGCAAAATAGATGTCAACTATGATAAACAAAATCCTACTATTAATAAGCAAGTAAATCTATCTAAATGCAACCAAATGAAGAATACAAATAAAAAAATGAAGTAAAAGAATAAGCTTTACCTTCACCTACCCTTTGCATCTTGTCTCCATTGTTCTCCTAGCTTTGATTTGTTGATGTTTGAGCTCTCAAATTTCCAATGAAGCTCCTTAGCCAAGATTTCACCAAAGTGTGGAGATTTGAGTGAATGTAATGCAAAATGCAACTAAATGGATGATGGAATGGTGTGGAAATGCTTGAATGCTTGATGTGATTTGCTTGAATGCTTGAATATGATTGCTTGAATGCTTGATTACCTATTAGATCACAAAGGGGGAATGAGGCTCCTTTTATAGGTTTTTGGAGGACCTAAGCCTAGGTGGCACGATCCTAGGATGGAGATTGAAAGGTGGAAGATCCTAGGGTTTCTATTGACTTGGTTGAAGGGGTTTGAGAGAAAGGGGGATGTAGTTAGAATGTGAGAGGAAGAATAGGGAGGATGTTCCTCCTACATTGACATAGAGGAGAAGGTGGAAGGGAAAGACACATGTCAAGTGTCTCACAAAGACCATGGAGAGGAAAGAGGAAGGACTTTTTCCTCATGAGGACTCTTGGTACAAGTGTCCCATGAGTCATCTTGGACTCTTTGAGGTGGCTTGAGAAGCTCCTTAGGAATAGGGATTTCTTCTTGACTTGGTGTAGGGAAGACATGTGGTCAGCAGACCAAGTCTTATGAGGCCACATAGCCCTTACGAATAGGACATGTGTGGGTGAGGATAATGATTTATTAATAATTAATAATAATTAATTATTTTAGCCAAGATGATGTGTCAAGTGACTAGGAAGCTTTGTCATATTTAGTGATTGTGTAATTAACCACTTTAATGAAACTAATTTAGAAGAATTAAGATAAGAAGAATAGACTATAGTGAATGTATTTAAATAAATTAAATAATTTACTTAATACATAGAAGAAATAAATATCAATTAAATAATAAATATTTAATTAATTCATCAAGTCAATATTAATTAAATAATAAATATTTAATTAATTAATTAGTGAAGCTATTTTTTAGTGTATATATTTTGCCCCTCTTTGAAATAATGTGCATGTCACATTGTTTCAAAGACAAATTTAGCTTTTTGCCCCTGCCCCAAACAATGTCGTGAAATAGATGTCATATGCCCCCTCGAGAGATTGAGTGACAAACTTGATGATTTTTCCTCCTTTTTAAAAAAAAAATTTAATTTTCTTTTTTTGAGGAATGTTCAATCAATCTCACAAAAAGAATCGAAAGAAATTGGGAAAGAAACGGGGTGAAATGGAATGATATCAGTAGGTAGGGTCCACACGGCAAGCAAAATAGGTCCACAAGCTATATTTAGGGTCAAAGGGTCCACAATAAGCTCATTTTTCACACTTGTCATTTGGAGATTGGAGCTTGGAGAGATAGAAGAGGAGAGCTGACAAGATGTTGTTCCCACTTGCAGACCACCGCTTTGAGAGGGTCAGACACTTCCAGAGGCCACCAGATTCTGGAGACCCGGTAGGTGATCTATCCAACCTTGTCAATTTGATTCAATTTAGCATATTAGATAGGATTTATAACATGTGATAGGATATATTGAATCATAGGTTAGGTTAGAATTTTTTATGTTCTTGGCCCATAAAATAGATGCGCAATTGCGGCGCATCAATGCACAGCGACAAAGGATGTTTGCGAAAACACTGCGCATCCGTTTGGGTAATATGCGCATGCATCCGATTTGAAATCTGATGCTGCGCATTTGTAGAAACAATCTACGTATTCGTTAAAACTGCACAAATGTGAGGGGTTCCTACGCAAGCATGTTTCTATGTTGCACATATGTTAAAAATGCGTAAGCATTTGTCTGTGTTGCGCATTTATGGAAGGATTAAATTTAGATAAGGCAAATTAGGTCAAACTTGATAGCGATAAGCCAATAGGATTTGGTGTTGGATGTTGATCGATTTGATGTCAAGATAGGCAACATTGTTGCATGGTCGCTAGTAAACCCATCTTGATTGGTAGATAATTGATAGAAATCATATGTTGATACATGTGATAAACATGTTTTCGATTGATAGATAGATCAGCTAGATCGGAATCTGAAAGTTTGATTTGTTGGTTGTTGATGATAGGAGGATATTATAGACATCTTGATGTCACAGGATAGATATCCCATTACACAGAGTCTGAGATCGGCTCTATTAGATACCGATAGGGTATTGATCGGGGCGACTGACTTATATCATGTCATCCATACACCTGAGATTTGGGTGAATCTAGGTATGTTGAAGGCGCTGGCAGAGAGATGGCACTCGGAGATGAGTACATTTCATTTGCTGACAGGTGAGATGACCATGACTTTGGAGGATGTGTATCACATCCTTCGACTACCCATCACCGGAGAGCTAGTGCACTATGACCGACACGGTGGGTTGATGGAGTGCAGAGGAGTATTCGGTGACAAGGACATAGATGAGGCCGAGATCAGTTGGGAGGACATGGTAGCATTGTATGAGCCTCTGCTAGTTGTATTAGCTGGAGCGATCGGAGGATACGTCTGTCCCGATTAGAAATCACACGGTTTTGTAGTTGGATGGGGGCGGACGCTATAGAGGATGATGGATGAGGGGACCTATTTTGTTTGGGGAGTCTGTTTATTACCCCATTTATATCATGATCTTCATCAGGTGGTGTACCATGGGGGTGCATCTTTATCAGCTGGGGTTACACTGCTCCATGTTGGGCATGGAAGCACATTTCCATCACATGACCCACAACTCTCAAATTTCGGGGGGTTGGGAAGCCCTACATATTTCTTTATGCATCAATCCAGTCTCAGTGTAAGCTAAGACATTTAGAGTTTTGTAGGTACATTTTTTATACTATTGATGCGGTGATATGGAGACCCTACCTAGGGTGTGAGCCTTGGGAGGACGAGCGTCAGCTTAGATATTGTTTTGAGTTGTGGTGGTTGATAGGGAGGACTCCCTTTATCATAGAGAGATAGATGGTGAGTCAAATTTTTTGACAGTTCGGCCAGATTCAGAGGATGCCCCATGGCGTGACAGAGTTTGCACGGACACACCAGAAGAGGCAAAACTAGGGACCTATGGTGTTGTTTGAGATTGCTAGGCATGATTTTTTGGACATGTCATTCCAGGCATGGTCGATGAGAGAGGGGGTCGTAGACCCAGGTATGACGACTGAGTATGAGAGGTATTTGAGGGATCACCTAGTCCCTAGATTGACGGACCCCACGGAGAGGCCACCACAGAGAGGCCCAGGGGATGGAGGTCGAGGTCGGGGATGAGGCCGAGGGGGAGGTAGAGGTGATGATGATGATGAGGGAGATGACGGTGATGATGCTCCTGATAGAGGGAGGGGTAGAGGAGGTCCCATGATGAGAGGTGGAGGTATACGACCACAGGGTTTGACGCCACCTCCGGCACAAAGACCAGCAGGTGCACTAAGAAAGCCACCAATACAGGCACAGGTACAAATACCCACACAAATACCAACACAGGTACCATTACAGCCATAGGTATAGGTACATGCATAGGCATATGTACAGGCACAGGCACAGGCATAGGCGTAGGCACATGTACAGGTACAGGATGAGGCTGACATGATATTGGACCAGCTGAGAGTGGTACAGGGCCCTCAGATATAGGAGGATGAGCCTATGCTTGATGTCAGAGATGATGTTCAAATGGCACAAGAGGAGATAGCAAAGATGGATGTCAGGGAGAAGGATCCCTATTTATAGAGGGACACATCAGATGAGGAGGAGATAGATGTTGATGCAATTCTAGTCAAATTAGCCATGTTACAGGTACAGGCTAATCATGTCCCCGAACTAGAGAGATGGGTGGAGATGTTAGAGGAGGAGATCATAGAGGTCATACATGAGAGGGATACTGCCATAGAGCAGTTAGGGGAGGCGGAGACCTTACTAGATGAGTTGGAGTCGATAGATTCATTGGGTCCGCATGCAGAGAGCTTGCAGTTGATGATGAGGGTTGGTAGGGAGATCACCTACTAGAGAGAGGCCTACAGACTGGTGGTTCCATGGGATCAGTGGATAGGGAGCTTCAAAGAGAGCTCACATGGAGTTAGGACCGTAGTTCATCAGAGACATGGGTCACAGGGTAGCGGAGGCACATCATCACACCCACCTAAACCACCACTAGGTTTTGGGGGTGCATCAGGAGTAGGGCCTTCTATTGCAGCATGCAGACATCGACATACAAAGTCTAGGGGCAGTGGTTCTTAGCTTTTTGATATATAACTTGTATTGTATGGCTTCATTGTACCTATTATTGTAGACTTTATGGACACTTGGACACATGGTTATTATATGAGATATCCTTGGACATTTTGGACATGTTATTTTTGTTTTATGGACTCTTGATGATGGACTTTCTATATGACAAAATCAATGATGCTTACTTCTATGATGCATTGCTTATGATGATTTATATATATGTGGATACTGACATATGCAGGATGCGATGAATGATTTTAATTATGCACTTTACTTTATGACTAGTAATGATCATGTTTTATTTCTATGTGGATGCAAAATGATTATGATTAATCTCATAATCATTAATGTTATACAAATGCATTGTGACTAAATAAATGAATAGTGAATAATGATAACGAACTTAATGGAAGACAAAATGATAATAATGATAATGAATGATATGTTATAATGATATAAAATGAAATGTATAATAATGGTAGTAATGTAATGACCTATATTTTGATGAAATGACAACTTATGATAAATGCAATGAATTTAGGACATGCATGCAAATATGAATGGTTATATGCAAATGAACAACCCTAAAAACTAAAGATTTACCTAATGAACTATGATAAATGCTATTGTTTTATTATCCAGAATGTCCTCAATTTTAAACAACCATGCGTCCGACACAAGAAGAATAGACAAAGTGAACAAGGTGACCTAAATATGTTATCCTACAAAATCTTATAAAAGGAGCACTCTATGATCTATTTTAAATGCAATGCAAAATGATATGCAAAAAATGATTATCTCCACAACTTCAGAAACATCTTAAAACTTCATAAATTTTGGAATTTGATTTTCATCATTGAGCTTGTTATGTTGCACGAAAATACAAGCATCATGGTATAATTAAACTAGGATGACCTGAGCACTTCTTGCATGGAGTTTAATATAGAAAACTTGACAAGCATCTAGGTATAATTGAACCGAGATGACCCAAGTTTTGTTTGCATAACAGACAAGGAATATCCCCCCTCCATCGGAGAACAAATATTTGGAGTCGAGGTATGTGTGGTGCATCACCGCCAATAGCATTTGTATAACAACATGATTTATAATTTTGTTAATGCTTATGGCACGGATGAAGGCTCTTATGCACAGACACCCCAATTATTTGTACCTTCAACTTCATTGGAAAATATCCCACAAATAGAAATTAAAGAAAATATCCTGTTCCATCCCGGCTATCCTAATCAATGACATATTTGGAGTTTTTAAACTCATGTCAAATATATCCCAGAATAGCATAGGAAACATGATGGTAAACGAAATCTAGATATGAATGCATAATCTTATAACAAATCATTCTAACACACCTTCCATGAATATATATTTCTTTGCCAAAAGATAGTGTTAGGTTTGTTGATAAGTTTGGTCGATAATGATGTTGTTGCAAATGTATAGATAAACAGTCATATTTTGAAAGATGTGTCACAAATTATGAATCATGATTAGAATACCATTGTGTAAGAACTATTAATTGTGTTTTCTTGTCTGGTGAAAAATACTCCATTCTGTCCTCTAAGAGTCATGACTATCATAGATCCACTTCCCAAACTAGGTCGAGGACATGCCCCCAGTTAGGTGATGGACTGACTTATTATGGGTGAATAAATACACACTGGACTAGGGTGAAGACCAGGACAGTAGACCAAGCTATGATGGGGTTTAATTGGGGATTTATACAATGTATAGGAATCATGGATTGGCCATTTTATTATGATATGTACAAGGCGAATGGTGACTTGAATAGCCACTTTATTATGGGTATATATAGATGGGATGATACGCTAGAAGAATCCTAATAGAGGGAGGAGCTAACTTGTTGCAAGTGGCGCGTGTTTCCAGGTTTTCACCACATGCTTTTATTACAATTTTCTTGTGATATTTTTTTTTGATTTTTTTGATTTTTTAAACATATCCCTTGCACTGGGATCTCATGCATAAAAATTATTTAGGTGCATGTTGTTAAGAGGTTCATCCAAGGGATCTCCCTTAGATGTTGACAACTGATAGGCATCAGAACCATAGGCTACTGTAATCACAAAAGGACCTAACCAATTAGGCTCAAACTTGCCCTTCTTCTCACGATGCTGCTGGTTTTTGGGATTCTCCCAGAGGACTAGATCACCCACCTGAAAGTCTTTGGGTTTCAATTTACTATTATACTGATGAGACATCCTTTGTTGATAGACTTTTAAATGATCAAAGGCTCTTTGAAGATGTTCATCCAGCAATTCTAATTCAGTTACCCATGTAACTCTATACTCTTCATCTGGGATCAAATCTTTTAGGGACACTTGAAGAGAAGGTAACTCGACCTTAAGGGGCAGGACAACTTCAGATCCATAAACAAGGGAGTATGGCGTGGCATCGGTTGGAGTACGGATGGAAGTACGATAGGCCCATAGGGAAGGGTTCAACTAGACATACTAGTCACGACCAACGTCATTGACAGTCTTTTGAAGGATTTTGACAATGGTTTTATTAGACACCTCAACTTGGTCATTACCATGAGGGTAATAAATGGTAGAATAATGGTGGGTGATATGGAATTTGGTGCATAGTTCATCTATATCTTGATTTTGGAACTGCTTCCTTGATCTATAATGAGGTGCATAGGGATGCCATATCGGCAAATGATATAGTTAAGGATAAACATAGAAACCTATTTGCCTGTGGAGATGATCAAGGGAACAGCTTCAATCCACTTGGTAAAATACTCAGTGGCAGTTATAATGAACTTATGGTCGTTGGAAGATGGAGGGTGAATTGCACCCATGAGGTCGAATACCCATTGACTGAATGGCAATGTAGTTGTAACAGGATGAAGTTTTTATGCTGGTGCATGAATTAGATTCCCATATATTTGACACTTCTTGCATTTCCTAGCAAAGTGAAAGGAATCTGTCTCCATAGTAGGCCAATAGTAACCCATACGCATGAGCTTCTTAGCCAAGGAAGGACCACTCGAATGTGTTCCATAAATACTCTCGTGTACATCTCGTAAGGCAGTTTGAGCTTCATCATGTTCAAGACATTGTAAGAGAGTATCGTCAAGACCTCGCCGATACAGGGTGTCGGATATTAGGAGATAGCGGGAGGTTTGGCATAGAAAGGTTCTTTATTTATTTCGGGATAAGTTGGGGGAAGGATATTGTCTTTCAAATTGGAATATATTTTACCATAGGTAGGAGAATCTTGTCCGATAATATGACATATGATACTTGTATCAGGATCATCATACGCAGGATAAGTCAAGGATTCCACTAAGAATTCAAAACAGGCTTTTGTATCTTCCGCATCAAATAGAGAAGCAATCGCTGCCATAACATCTGCAGCATTATTTTCATGCCTTGGGATTTTCTCAAAGGTAATAACTGAACAATATTTCTTAAAGTAATATACCATGTGTTTATATGGTAACAACTTGTCATCCTTGGTCTGATATTCATTATTAACCTGATTGATTATTAGCTGGGAGTCTACATAGACATTCAACTCAGTCACTTTACATTGCAGAGCCATCTTCAACCCGATCATTAGTGCTTCATACTCAGCTACATTATTTGTACAAGGAAAAAGTAATTTGTAGGAATTTGGTATGGTATATCCTTGTGGTGTAACAAATAACACTCTAGTTCCTGAACCATGCTGAGTATAGGATCCATCAAAATATAGCCTCCACGTTTGTGTAGATAATGTCAGGATATGGGCATTTGAAAATTATGTATGGATAGGATGATCATCTATTAGTGGAGCCTCGGCTAATTGATCAGAAATTACTTTCCCTTTGATAGCCTTCCTATCCACGTATTCAATATCAAATTCACTAAGCAACATGACCCACTTAGCCAATCTTCCCGTTAATACAGTCTTGCTCAAAAGATACTTCAAAGGATCAATCTTTGCAACAAGCTTGATGGAATGAGACAACATATAATGCCACCACTTTTGTGAAGCAAAGACTACCCCTAGACATGCTCGCTCAATCGGTGAATAGTTGAGCTCATATCCCACAAGGGTGCGGCTGATGTAATATATAACTTTTTCTTTTCCCTCTTGATCTTGTTGGGCCAAAAGAGCACCGAGCGAGACTTTTGTAGCTGAAATATAGAGCAAGAGTGGCTTTCCTAGAATTGGTGACATAAGAGTAGGAGGAATTGCTAAGTATTGCTTGATCTTAGTGAAAGCTTCTTCACACTTATCATCCCACTTGAATAAGATGTTTTTATGCAACAGATGCTAAAAAGGATGACTTTTGTCTGCTAATTGAGAGACAAATATTCTAATTGACTAAAGGCGCCCTTGTAAAGATCTCAATTGACTAATGTTCATAGGTGAAGCCATTTCCATGATCACCTTGACCTTTTCTGGATCCACTTCTATGCCCTTGGCTAAGACAATATATCCTAACAGTTTGCCGGATGTAACCCTGAATGCACACTTCTTTGGATTGAGTCTTATCTGATACTTCTCCATTCGGGTGAATATCCTATCCAACACTCTTAGATGACCTTCTTTTTTCTTGGATTTGGCTAAGATATCATCAACATAATCTTCCATTATGGTATGCATCATGTCGTAAAAGATTGTGGTCATAGCCCTTTGATAGGTAGCACTAGCATTTTTAAGCCCAAAAGGCATCACATTCCAGCAGTATGTGCCCCAAGTAAATGTAAAAGCAGTCTTTTTCTGGTCTTCTAGTGCAATATTGATCTGGTTATAGCCGTAAAACCTGTCCATTAAGGATAACATCTCATGCTCAGCTATTAAATCAACTATAATATCAATGTTGGGCAAGGGAAAATCATCTTTGGGACAAGCCTTGTTAAGATCTCAAAAATATATGCAAATCCTGATGGACTTGTCTGGCTTGGACACTAGTACAATATTGGAGATCCATTCAACATAATCAATAGTGTGAATGAAACCCACATCCAACAATTTTTTCAATTCTGCTTTGACCATGAGTGCAATATGGGGATGCATTTTCCTGAGTTTTTGCTTTACATGCTTGAACCCAGGTGTAATGGACAAGTGACGCATTATAAGATGAGGATCTAGCCCAGGCATATCAGCATAAGACCAAGCAAAGTTGATATATCTCTCTTTGAAAAACTATGAAAAGGCTTCTTTTTCTGGCTCTGTTAAGGATGTGGCTATCTTCTAAATACGTGGTGAATCCTCTGTTCCAATGTTGAGAGGCAATGTTGGTTCAATAAGTATAACAGACTGCTCTCAATACATATAGTTGGGGAGAGTGTCAATCCTTCCATCTTTAGGCACCTAAGAGAAGTTTTTGCCCTTAGATACATCTTTTATTTTTACCTTTTTAGGATCTAACACTGCCACTGAGTGGTTTTCACCGTTAGATATATTTATTATTTTCATATTTTTATGACTGAAAGGATTGGCACCCTTTCCAAAGTAAGCCATGTCATTGAGTTCTATTTGGAGTCCTGATTTATGATCTCCTGGTGGTAGATGATCTCTGATTCCAAGATAATTGATAATAGCATCATCATTATGGAAAACGTATGTCAAGTTTGGGATAATTGGGAGAATCCCAAGCTATAAGTTAGGGGTGGACAAGGGGTATGGGATCATTTGGTTCAGTCTCAAAGGATGAGATGGTATTGATAGAAAAGTTCTCAAAGTTTATGATTGTATCGGCAAGGTCTATTTCCATACTCTCATCTAAATTGCCTATCTCAAGATAACTCTTACTTTCCTCACAATCGCCAAGAGTAGTATCATGTGAATCTAATCCTAGTGGTTCTGTCCTTGGACTCTCTTGCTCATGATAATTGTTACCATAGGTATGAACATCATCAACTTCCATACCTTCAGTATAATTAGATAATGAATCTCATTCATAAGTATGAGAATCATCATCATCATCATCATCATCATCATCATCATCATCATTTCTAAGTCAATTAATGATTTCTTGCACTATCTTTTGCTTTGCTGGATCTACATACATGCCATTTTTCTAGAATTGTAATGCAGGAGCTTTATAAATTTTGTAAAAAGGTGCAACCTTTTCTTTTCCTTTAGGTTCCTTTGGTCCTTCTCCTTTGTATCCTAATCCAGTGGTGTCTCTTTGATAATTTGGATTCTTCAGAATTGGTTTTATGACACCCTCTCTTTGCAGCCCTATAGGTCCGCTACCTAGATATCCCATCTTTTGCAACAAAGTATATCCCTTTCCATATACATCAGGTGATATAGGCTCATGTTTTTCATCTTCTTGATCTTTATGGTGTTTTAGAAAATTATTAGCATTACACTCAGCTGCCTCTTTTGATATAGTGCCCCCACTTACAAACGTGCCATAAACAAGTGTAGAAGGACCTTTTGATTGTTGTTTGATAATCAAGGATTTCCCATATGACTTAGGAGATAAGGGTAACTCTGTGATACACAAAGTTTGGCCCAAAGTGTATTCTCCCATACTTTGTTCTTTTATGTCTATTTTGATTCCATGGGATTTAGAAGTTGATGATTCGTTACTGGGATCAATGGGTGTTGGTGGAGAAGATCCAATACAATTATAGGGAACCAAAGATTCAGGTGTTGGCTTCACAGTGTTGCAATATTGAAAAGGATTTAGATCTCCTTTGATGGTTATCTCTTGACCATTATGTGGAAACTTCAAGCACTGATGATAAGTTGATGGCACAACTTGCATATAATGAATCCAAGGTCTCTCTAAGAGAATGTCACATGCTAAATCCATATCCAAGACTTGACAAAGCACATCTTTGACTATAGGACCAACTATGATAGGAAGAACAATAGACCCCTTGGATGACCTTTCTTCCTCATCATAAGCTTTGATGGTGATTTTCTTCTTTGGATCTACAACATTTTTAGAAAATCCCAATGTAAGGACTAGTTTTAAAGTCCATATATTCAAACCAGCTCCTCCGTCTATTAGTACTCTTTTAATTTTATGATTTTGTACAATGCCTTCTATATGGAGTGGAGCATTATGTGGTTGATTAATGGCTAGATCATCATCCTCAGTGAAGGATAGATAATGGGGAGTTGTCAAAT